>JASDQU010374058.1:65431-76368 GCA_032191745.1 Picea mariana | reverse complement strand
ATCAAATCGGTTCGTCTGACCATTGCAGGACATGGTCACAACTGTCCCCATACATATGTCCTTGGGCTCATCATAAGAACCCTCTCAAAGACGAAGGTGCATAGGACATTGTTGATTCCAAAGTTATTAGTTTTCTTAAGCTTGCAATATGTAAGTTGAGACTTCATACAGTTTAGCATCATCATACTCCAGTCAAACATAGTGGGTCTCAAGCATTCGACCCCATGTTGCATTTGGGCACGAGAAGCCAAATGTAAAGAGTTGGATCATACGATCTACACCATGGTGTAAAGGATGAATCAAAGGCTCAGATTGATAATTTGTTTGATGGTCACATGAGATCCACTATTCTTAGTGTCGGCATCACAATACTCATTGATACTTCACCCACCTCCTCCTCGAGTTTGGAAGTTTGGTGTTGGTTGTGGAGACTGATTATCTTCCTCATTCAGAGGTATTTGTTTTAAGTCGTGTTTATACCCCATGAAGAGTTTACACTCTGGAAGAATGTATACTCCTCCATGCGGGGGAGTGCAAGGGGGGATTTCCCACCATGAGGGATCTGGGGGAAAGTGGAACCCCAGCGGTGGTTTGGGGGACAACGTTCTCTGACAGGGGTTCAAGGGAGAATCCCCCAAAGGAAAAGTTTCCTAGTAAATGTATATTGGAATTTCATAGTAAATCTTGACCATTCATTATAAGGTCACAGATCTGATGATAGAATTTATGTTAAGTTTTTTTTCCCTAGAAGGCAACCCTCTTTTATGAGGGAAATGTATTGCGGCTATGTATTATTGCAAATATTGTATTCTGAGTCAAGAGGTTATCAGAGAAAGAAGAGAAAGTTACAGCGTGTGTGTTGTAGGTTGTATCCCTTCATTTGTTGGATAATAATAAACGAAGGACCTGGAAATTTCTCTAGTGGACGTAGCCCATAGTGGGTGAACTACGTATATATGTGTCTCTATTGTATTGTGTATATTTTTTGTTTTATTTTCTCATTTTTTTTATTTTATTGCTCCGCGATCCTGTTTTTCTGACATTTGGTACTTCCCCTCTCCTGGACAAACCAGTGATAAAGTAGATATCTTCTACAGTGACTGTCAATGATTGCCCTGTGAGCATAAATGCTTCAGCATCAAGGTGTAAATATTCAATCAAGATTTTTATTAATCTCCATTGGGCCCACATGCCACCAATCTAAAAAAACTTATACATGACACATTCATGTAAATTTTGTTTAGCATCGTCATCGTCAAAGACTGCTTGATCCACTTCTTCGTGTTCATGCTCTCTCCAGTGAAAAAACATCATGTCCCATGTCCAAGAAAATTTTAGTTATCATTTGTGTTTTTAATTTGTGTCTGGGCATTCACGGGCTTCGGTTGTTGGTTGTGGAGCCTCATTATCTTCCTATTTCATAGGTCTTTGTTTTCGTTTTTATACCCCATGAAGATTGTACACCCCGGAATACCATACACCTCTCCATGCGAGGGGGTTGCAGGGAGAGATTTCCCCCCATGCTAGGTCTAGGGGATCTGAGGGCAAGCAGGCCCTGGGTGGGGGTTCGAGGGCAAAGCCCCTGAAGGAAAAATTGCCTTGTAAATTTCTATTGTAATTTCATAGTAAATCTAGACTGTTCATTATAAGGTCGCAAATCTGATGGTAGAAGTTATGTTAGGGTTTTTTTCCCTAGAAGGAAACCCTCTTTTATGAGAGAAATGTATTGCAGCTATGCATCATTTCAAATATTGTATTCTGAGAGAGGAGACTGTGAGAGAAAGAAGAGGACGTTATAGCGGGTGTGTTGTAGGTTGTATCCCTTCATTTGTTGGATAATAAAAAGGAAGGACCTAGTAATTTCTCTGGTGGATGTAACCCACAATAGGTGAACCACGTATATCTCTGTCTCTATTGTATTGTGTATCTTCTATGTTTATTTCCGCATTTGTTTTTATTTTATTGCTCTACAATATTGTTTTTCTAACATCAGTTCTAATAGTCGTGGATATCTGTGACTGGTATTTCTATCATCTATGGATATCTTTGAGTTTCCTTAAGGAAGCGTGCAGATGCGCATAATCAAGTTTGAAAAAGGAGTCTTAAGCCCCAGTTTTCCATGGAAATGAATAAATAATGAATTGAATTGCAGGGTAGGGTGTAGGTACTTACTAGGTCCGGGCGGCAAAGTATTTCATTGCTCCATTATCCACGAATCTTCGTTGGAAATTCAATGGTTTTTGGTCACTTTGGGTAATTTTTAGTAAAATGATTTAAATGACTTAGTAAATGGGTAAATATTCTATTATTCAATCAAATTTTAAAAACCCACTTCGTATAGTTTTGATATGTTTCCAAAATTTCAATTAATGAATAGTCCCTTGTAGCTTTGTGGTTGTTTTTGTAGGTCTTAGGATATACTTCGAACAATTTGTGGTCTCTTTTTGTTGACTGGTCGAGTCTTTCACAAGACTCTGGGGGTAATGTTCTCGTAAGTGGCATTTAGTATAGGGTGCATTCACCTGAACTGTTTTCATTATCAGTTGTCAATGTCTCTTAAACCTAGGGTCAACCCCATTAACAAGAGATGAAACCTTCTCCTCTGCTCAAAAACATTATTTGTTGATGGTAGATACTTCATCCCATGGGTTCTTTAGTTAAGAACCTCATTTTATGTGTTGATTATTTGGGTTGGTTGTCATTGATGTCAACCCTTGAAGAAAGTCGGGTAGTGAATTCTGGTAGCACAAAGCTTTGGGTAATGGACCCAAGTTTGTTTGATGGACAGTGGTATGTGTTTTGATATATTTGTAGGTAAGAATATTCTATATGGATAATACATGTCATGCAATTTCCGGTGGTATGTGGAACATCACATAACTCCTCATGGTTAGAAAGGTATGGCCATGTGAAGTTGGAGAACCCTCATGAGTCATCTAGAAGCCCCAAAAGGTCAAATTAGTCAAAGTGTTTGCAATGAAGAAATTATTTAAATAATAAATTGAAGTGATGAGTCTACTATAATTCAAAGAGGACGCAAAAGAAATTATTTAAATAATAAAGTTAATGGAGAACTTACTAATTATGGAAAGTGGTTAAGTTAAGTGGACAAGTGGTTATAAGTAGGTTAACCCTAAAATAAGGAAAGTGGGTTAAGATGGGTAAAAGGTAACCCCTTGAGGATGCTACACGAAAGTATAAATAAGAGGCAAAGGTCTCTCATTTAATCACACATTGAATAGCATTGAATATCTATTTTGTGAAAGGTTATTTGGGCAGGTATTATTGATAGAGAAAAGTGCGGCAGAAAAAGTGCGACAAAAAAGTGTGGAAGAAAAAGTGCAGCAGAAAATCGTGGAAGAAAAAGTGCGGCGGAAAATCGTGGAAAGAAAAGTGCGGCAGAAAAACTGCAACATGAAAATTGTGGCAAGAAAAGTGTGGCAGAAAAACTGCATCACAAAAGGTGCGTCAATAAAATCATGGCAGGAAAAGTGTGGCAAAAAAAGTGCGGCGAAAAAATCGTGGCAGCAAAACGCTACAAGAAGAAAAGGGTATGGTTTTCATATGTGTAGTGTTGAATTTATGAATCAAGTTAAGGATTTTCCTTGTAAATATGTTGGATTCCCTCTTGGGAGTTTATGGCTTGGTGTAGAGTTGATATGAGGCATATCTACTGAAGTTTAGTATTGCTTCATGCCATGGATGATTTTAGGGGCTAAATTTCGCTCACGGGCTAATTTTCCATGGTTTTTCCAAAAACGAGATTCGTTATTTTAAAAGTGATTCGCCCAAATTCTATAGGATAAAATTATTTTACCTTAAAAATCGCCAAAAATTTATAAAAACTATATAAAATCCTTAGAAATTTGAATATTTTTACAAAACTATCGCCAAACATTTATAGTTGGTATATGAAGGATTATTAAGATTCACCAAGGTTTCTACATTTTAAAATAAATTTCCATCCTTAAAATCATCCCTAGTTCATGCTTGAGGGATTTTGGTTAAGGTATGTTGCTGAAGTTATTGCTACATATAGAGGTTGTATAACAATGAGGTTTTGGCACATGGTTTTTGGTACAAATTTGTGGTATAGTGTTTGAGGTATATGTGATCAGATCATATTGGTTGATGAGTATACAGTGACAGGTTTCTCAATGACATATTTAGTTTCTACAGTTGAGGTACATGTTGGGTACATGGTTGAGACAAGTAGTTGATGAGTTGGCACATATATGAGGTGTATAGTTGATGATGTTGGTACATCTTGATGAATCATAGTTTATGTGTATTTGATGCATGATTGGTACATATTTGGTGCATGGTTGATGCACTCATTGATGGTACAGGTTGAAGTACAGGTTGGTGCATGGTTGATGTAGTTGTTTATGGTACAGGGTGATTACAGGTTGTTTGGATAGGTTATTTGTACAGGTTTGGTGCATGGTTGATGCACTTGTTTATGGTACAGGTTGAGGTACAGGTTGATGTATGGTACATATTGGCATAGGTTATTGGTACAGGTTGTTACAAGTTGATTACAGGTTGATTGGTACATGTTTACAGTAGTCACCTTCCGGTTGTAGCCACCTTCCGGTTGTAACCGAAGAACATAGGGGGTTGTAGCCTCCTTCTTGTTGTAGCCATAGAATTGGGGAGTTGGAGCTTCCCTCAGGTTGTAGCCTGAGAAACTAGGGGGTTGTAACCTACTTTTGGTTGTAGCCAGAGAATTGGGGAGTTGGAGCTTCCTTTAGGTTGTAGCCTGAGAAACTAGGGGGTTAGAGCCTCCTTCTAGTTGTAGCTAGAAAACAAAGGAAGTTGGTGCTTCCAATGAATGTAATTCTTAAATACATATAAGAAAAATCATTTCGTGGTTTTCTCCTGCTTTGGGTTTCCACGTAAAACACTGGTGTAGTGTGTATGTGTGTGATTGCTCATTTTTTCATTGTTTATTTACTCTGCAACTATTGGATGATAATGATACATTGATATAACACTTGCATTGTATGGTGAAAAAGGATTAAATTGCTCTATTATTGATTCAACCCCCCTCTAAGTAATCCAATGGTGCTTATGTTGCAGGTCTGTTATTTTAGGTTCGGGATTCCTGGTTAACCCCGCCATGAGTTTTCATTCTAACCTCAAGCTTCTTACTTAGTATTATTTTGTCCATTACCCGCGGGACTCCCTCCCTTATATATTTATCACAATGGAATTATGGAGTCCATGGTTAAGCTCTTTCCAGACTCCTTAAATGTGAAAATATTGCAAAGTGATATTGTTTCTTTCACACTCGAAAAATGGATCTAAAGAAATGTATTTTCGACACAAGTTTACCCCTTTTTTGGACACAAAAGACTACTTACGAAAAATGTATACTCTAGTCTACTGGATAGAATATTTCTCCTTAGTTTTGTTTTATACTTTTCTGGGCTCAGGAGACTAAATTTACGAAAAAGGACATTGGAGTTTCAATTAATATCTTTTCAGAATCCTTGAACATGAAAATATGGCCAAGTGACCTTGTTTCTTTCACACTCATAAAATGGATTTGAAAGGACGTATTTTCAGTATAAGTTTAACCCTTTTCTAGACCGAATGGACTGTTTATGAAAAAGGAATACTCTAGTCAAATTATGACTAGAAGAGTTCTCCTTGGTATTATCTTACTCTTTTTCGGGCCCTGGAGACTAAACTTACGAAAACGACCACCATGGGAGGTTTACTTCCTAAAGTTGAGTTGTAACTGCATTGCATATTGACCGCTCATGCTTTTAGGCCTAATGTCGGCTTTAACATGTTGTTGTTGAACCCATTGCTTATGCATTCCTATCAGTTCAGAGACTTGCAATTTATGCCTTTGTGACTCGACACCTTATCCTTAGAGGAAACACTCCCTGAGTGTCCATCTCATGCCCATGCTTTCCTTGCATTGAGCATAGGTATGTTCCTTGAAGTCTGGGACTATTTTTCTTTCCTGTGACACTCGTTTCCTCCACTGTACTATAGCATTTTTTTTTTTCTTTTAGTCTTTTATAATATGAAAAAGACAAGAAAAAATAAAAAACCAAAAATAAGGGGGGAAAGTGTTTATCTCTTGTGTTGGCAACAGTATTTTCTCCCTTGAACAAAGCACAATCTTGAGTTAGTATACCATCATTTTGGGTCTAGTATGGATTTGAGAGACTTCTTCTTATTTTGAGTTTTGTCTCCCCCGTTGGTTATTCTTTCAACCATATGGAGCATTTGTTGATGCATCATGCATCACAAATGTATCCCAGATTATATTCCATGTTTCCTAAGTCACATAATGTGTCGTGCTTTTGTTCAAGGTAAAGTTTCATCCTGAGTCGACCATTTTGCAGTTAGTTCATGACCTTGGAAGTCGACTTTCCTGAGTCAGTCAAGTCAATCTCATCATCACAAGTATCTGACTCTTCATCTGATTCTTTCAAAATAATTTTCCTTTAGCCACCCCTTGTTTTGGATGATGAAGGATGTCTTAATGCCTTCCCTCCAATGGATCTCTTCCCATCGACTTCGACACATCTTGCTCTGGGATAGGGATCTAGAGTCATATTTGGTACCTTGGGGATTGCAGTCATCAGTGGTAGGCTTCATCGTTATTGACAGTGGGAATACATCAATGTCCCTTGATCAATAAATTCTACTATGTGTTCAACATCAACGCATTTATTCACACTTGTTAGATTGTACCATGGTACCTTGACACCCATTATTGTCATTGGTGCATTGTCTTGTGTTTTTTAATGATATACATCAATGAAGGGTTGTAATATACCTAGGGAGGTAATATGGGGTACCTAGGGAGGTACCCAATGGGAATGTGGTTATGTATTATTAGTGGAAGTCATTTAATATATGAGAATGTGGTCATTCGATGTAAGGTGGACTAGGTCCACTATATTAATAAAGGCCCACTATGGTAGTTAGATGTAATAAATCTGAGAAGGCTCTCTAGAAGGTTCCTAGGAGACAAAGAGAGCTATATAAAGAAGTGTAGAAATGTAATGAAACATAGTGAAGAATATTGTGAATGTATCAAGCATTTCTTGAGGAGTGTTATCCTTCCTTAAGGATTAATATATGGATTTACCCTACCTCAAAGGTTTTGTCTACATTCTTGTGTTTAGTGTTTCAGTGAATGGTTTGGTTTATTCTTGTTGATATTGTGGATTTATTTTGAGATTTATCTTCAAATATATTCATGTACTAACAATTGGTATCAAAGTACTTTCCTTGGCCAAAGATGGAGAGAATTGTTTGACTCTTTTTGCAGATTTTTTCTAGGGAAAAAAGAGGGAGGTGCACTTCAGGTTCAGATATGAAATTTTATGAGCAGAATTTGGCCAAAAAAATTGGGTATTTGAATTCCTCTCGGAAAAATACCCAATCTTAAAAAAAATCGGCCAAAACTGAGTCCAAGAAGTAACGTTATGAGCATTTTAAATTCAACATATTTTTCAGGGTTTTTCCGAAAAAAGTCATGATTTTCTGCAGTAATTTATTTTTGAACCCTAGCTTTTGTTGCAAATTTATTTCAAGCATGATGCAATTCAATGGCAGAGATGATGGCCCTAGTATTGAAGAATATATCAAAAATATAAAGTCTTCATGTGGATACCTATGGAAACATGGGCTATGGAGAAATTTATCGGATGATGTTATTAAATGGTGGTTTGAAGTTACACCTGAAGATATTTATACACTTTCAGATAAAGAATATGAAAAATTATTTTTAGACGAGTGGTCCCATTCCATGATTAAGTAGAAATAATTCACCAAGAGTTTATTTTCAGGTAGCAAATCTATATTACACTTTCATGGTTGTATTCATAAAGAAAATGCCATTGTTTCTATTAACCCTAGTTTCCAACACAATTTTATCAATGTTCAGTTGGTTAATAGATTGCACGTTCATGCAAAGAATATTCAAAGAACAAAGTTTGAGGGTGAAATATTGAAATTTTTAACAATTTGAAGCTTACCATGGATAAATATATGTTGCATTCATACTTTTATGCTATATATATGGGTGAGGTGGATATTGTTTTGGGATATCCTTCAATGGATTCAGTTGGTATAGTTAATATTAATGTGCAAAAGAAGTTTTTGAAGTTGTGGTACAAGAAAAGAAAATTACATTGCAAGATGTGTCTCTTCGTCAGCAAGAAGGAAACATGGCAGTAAGCACAATAGTTATTTCAAAGTTTGAAGATGAATTAGAGGCAAAGTCTATAGAATCATATGAAGCAAAGCCACGAGATGAAAATAGTAAAGAAGCTAAGGAGGTAATTGACTCAAAGGAACAAATAGTTGTAGATCTGAAGAAAATGGAACCAATTCCCACAGTTGTGGTACATTTCCATCCACATCATATAGAGAAACAACAATTATCATGACAATGGTGTGAGAATCCACACACTTATTCGCCAATGGGGAGCCAGGAAGGAAACCAATCTAGAGGTTCCTGGAGGCCTACCAACACTATTGGATGACATCATGCTAGAGACCCAAGTCCATGGAAACATCGGCATGAGGAAGCACAAGCTAGAGGTGGCAAAGCAACAGTTGGACATCCTGCTCGACTTCCATTGGGATGGATGTATGTTCGTACTTGTACCAATTGGCTACATTACTTAGTCGGTCATATTGTATGGTTTAATCATTTTGTTTCTAGGATGAAGCATGTGAAGGGGGATGGAATGTAGTATACCTAGGGAGGTAATATGGGGTACCTAGGGAGGTACCCAATGGTAATGTGGTTATGTATTATTAGTGGAAGACATTTAATATATGAGAATTTGGTCATTCAATGTAAGGTGGACTAGGTCCACTATATTAATAAAGGCCCGCTATGGTAGTTAGATATAATAAATGTGAGAAGGCTCTATAGAAGGTTCCTAGGAGATAGAGAGAGCTATATAAAGAAGTGTAAGCAATGTAATGAAACATAGTGAAGAATATTTTTAATGTATCAAGCATTGCTTGAGGAGTGTTATCCTTCCTTAAGGATTAATATATGGTGTTACCCTACCTCAAGGGTTTTGTCTACATTCTTGTGTTCAATGTTTCGGTGAATGGTTTGGTTTATTATTGTTGATATTGTGGGTTTATTTTGAGATTTATCTTCAAATATATTCAAGTACTTAACATTGGTATCCAAATGATGTCTCATTATGTTCGACTTTGAATCATCTATTCACATAGTGTTGACATGCACCACGACAAATCATTGTGGATATCTTGGGTAAAGTATGATCATCACGTCTTTTGTGCTCCTTCCTCACCCATATGGTGCCATCTCACAAACATTGGTAATTGAAGAGGATCATATTTTCCTCTCCATTGGTCCGATATATCCTATGTTATTTATTTTGAGACATAACTCCATTTTGTATCTCTTCGTGGCTATGATCTACTTTGACATGGATCCAATGTGTATTTTAGTGTCCATGCTTGCTACCTAATTTATGTCACATGGATCCACTATGTACTTTATGTGGCCATGGACTATAGTCATATTTCATATACCATATATCCATAATGTACTTGATTTGGCGTCCATGCTTATATCACTCTTGAGCATGGGTGTGCCTGACTTGGGAAGAGAATACTCTTACTTGATGTATGTTGATGGTTGTTGTTCTTGGATCATTTGTTCTAGGACCTTCACGGGTTTACTTCAATGCATCCTCGCCTCTCAGAGTTTATAATGTATTTATTCCATCATGTTTCCCTTCTAACTTCACACATTAGGGGGAATTTGTTATAGCACAAAATGCCACACCTATGCATTTGTGTCATGGAATAACCCTTTCCTTTGGATTTCTAGAAAAATTCCCAACTTTCCTCATCCAATTCATCTAAAAAACATGTATTTTTCACTTATCCACAGTCTCCTTTGATGCAAAGCACAGACATCCGTTAATTGTCAGTGTAAAACCCACAGATTCCCTAAAAAACAATGAAAAATAAAATAATTATGAGTTTTCGGGTGGGTTTTTTTGTTGGGATCATTTCCCAACATTCACATTCTCATACAAAATGGATTCCAACTTACCTAACCCCTTGGGGAATATATAAAAGCAACATTGAGGGATATAATGAGGACAAGTCTTTTGGTGCAAGGTTATGCTATTGAAATCTAGCAAGCTTCCTTATTCCTTTTATCCTCTGAGTATCATCCCCCAACTTGGAAACTCAGTTTCCAATGTTTCTTCCTTCTTATATAGTCATAAGTTGTATCCTTGTCCTTATTAGGTTATTCAATGAAGAGCCTCATCATTGAATAGATGCCTGAAGGATCTATGGAGGAACCTGGGCGGTTGGCTCCGAATCAGTGCTTGAAGTGAGTTAGGTTGTAACTAACTTTGATATTTGGTGTTAATAGAAGAGTTCTCTTTCCCTCCAATTTGGTGTTCATTGAAATATTGTATGTTATCATTTTTCATACTTGATTTGGATATAACAGATGATATATATGCTACTTGATTACATAACTACCTCGTTACAAAATTTGTCTTGATTTTGTTTAGCAGGCTTGTTCCAGCAAAGGTCAAAAGCACTTCAAAGATCAGGAGCAGGGATTGACATTGAACAAATGGATTAAGGTGCAAACTTTCTCCTTCTCTCTTTCCCTACTCTCTCCTAGCGAAAAGTAGTTATTTTTCAGTTTTCACATTTGTTTGTGAGGGAAGATTTCAATCTTCTCAATATGGTCTTGATCTGTTGTGACTTGACTCAAATTCATGGGAGGAATATCTTGTCAACAATAAGACATGTAGGGAATACCATACATTGTATTTCAAGTCGCCTTAAGCATTACCAGCAAGAGGTATGGGAACTAATCAAACTATTTGATGCATTTAATATTATTCCTATTCCTCGCTCTTTGAACTATGATGTTGACCTAT
>JASDQU010374058.1:46232-58748 GCA_032191745.1 Picea mariana | reverse complement strand
GGCCATTTCCGAGGCCATTTGGCTTTGTAAGACGCTGGTAGGTTTATTTGCTTATGAGTTTCCTCTAACTACCATTCATTGTGATAATCAGAGTTGTATCAAAATCACTGAGAATCCAATATTTCATGATAGGGTGAAGCATATAGAGATCATGTACCACTTCATCAGAGATTGGGTTCAATGAGGGGTAGTATTGTTGCAGTATATTTCAGTTGACGGGTAGGTTGCAGATATTCTCACTAAGGCCTTGCTAAGGGGAAAGCATGTCTACTTCATAGACAAGATGGGCTTGGTGAGAAACACTTTCCTCAATAAGAGGGAGTGTTGAGATTTTGGTACCTTTGGAAGTGGTCCCCTTGTGGTTTTGAGTCTCTAACCACAAGAGGGAAATACATTGGTACTAATTAATCACTAAGTGGGTAAATTAATGAGCACAAAGTGTACTTAGGGAACTTAGCCCAAAGTGGGTTTATAAGTGATATTATTGTGGGATGATCTCAACCTTTGATTAGAGATGGGATGGAGAGATATCAACCATCCATCTCTTAGGTTTCCTTATGAAGGTATATGAGGGGTGCATAGGGCCTTTGGAGACTCATTCACTCTTTTGTGTGCTTGGAGAGCTATCAGAGAGAAATGTAGATGGGAATGGAAGAGAAGGATGAGGGAAGAAAGGTATCCTCCTTCTATGGAGGGCTCTAGGAGGATTTGGCTCTCATTTATTTGTGGTGTTCATACTTGCTTGGAGGAAGGCGCAGTATAGGAGGAGTGTGCACACCTAGTGGGCATGTCTTATTCTTGGCCAATTGATGTTTGGATTGTTTCCTAGGAGAGGTAGCACCATAAGAGCATATTTGTGTGTAAGGGTTTCTTCTACAAAGAAATAAGGAGAAAGGGTGCAAGGATAGAGTGAGATGGAGAAACAAGTGAAGGGGGCGCACTATGCTTGGGTGCATTCCTCTTCTTGCAACTTCATAGCAGCTTGAGAGAAGTTGCAAATGTATCATGTTCCTTTTTTTTGTTGTACTTGTTGTATCTCATGCTTCTTACATAACTTATATAGAATTACATTCCAAATTGGTTTTCCTCAGGGTTTTTTTTTCTAGGGTCGTGTTGACCAAAAACAATTGTGTCCTAATTTCATGCATGCTATAGTTTAGAACAACATTATAATAGTTGTAAATATCTAGAGGTTTGTTATATATTTTGAGGCATGCATGTTCTAACCTATGGGCTACTAAAACTACATGCAAGGGAACCTTAAATGCACATATAACCATAACAATGAAGCAGAAAATTTCATGAACTATTTTTTGTTATAAAACAACAACAAAGAGAAGTTTGACAGTTGAAACTTAGAGCCAATCTCAGGTCAAATATAGACCTAGTTGGCAGCCTCATAGGACCTCATATTTGCTTTAACGTCCCGCGACATAGCCAACAAGGCAGAGAGGAGGTGACGACGCAACTAGGACCTTATGCAGTGTGGGAAGAAACTTTTAGTCCCTCACTCGCAACGTGCCTATGGAGACTATTGATGTCCTCCCCATAGGCATGCAACACCATGTTGTGGGGGTACCCAGACCATGGGTTAGACTGTTCCGACGTTTGGAAAACACCGTCATTTTCTATGATAGAGTCCATTGATTTTAGGCCTAGATACATTATGTTCTCATAACACCATTTTTGTACTTATATGACATTTAAGGGCTCGGGGACCCACATTTTGTACTTATGGATCTCATTTTGATATATCTATATACTATATTTTTGTGTGTTATATATTTTTTATTTATTTTACTTGCAAATGAAAATATTTACATGTGAATGTGTGTGATTATGTTACTGGTGATGTAAATGCCAATCTAAAATATAATTAGCATAGGCATAAACTAGTTAAATATCTCTCCTAGGAACATGCTCATAAGTAATAACATCAAATTAACGTTACAAAAGATGTACCTTAAGGAAAACTCATAACAACACCATATCGTGTATTCGATATAGACCATTCAAATACAAGACCACCAACTGCGAATCTAAGAACACTTGAAGGAGATTAATTCCATGTGACAATGCATCTCACAATCGCTCAACAACTGTGTTATAAGAAGACACAACCTAGTTGAAAGGCAAATAGATTAACCACACAACATGTGCTAAATGTCTAGTATGGATAATACCTTCGTCTGCAAATCCAAAGTAGACCAAAAAATCTTCAGAAATATCCCACACAACAAAAGAACAACAATCACTAATGCAACAAGGAGGTGAAAAAGTTCTAAACAAAACTATGTACAAAGTGGACAATAGATACAAAAAAGTGCTAATGCTCAAGCCTTTGGGCTCAAGCATAGTACTTCTTAATATAGATCCTATTTCCAGGCTTAGAAAAAAATTACCTTCATAATATATGAGCTCATAAGATCCTTTCTCTAACACTCGTCACATGACATATGGGATGTACCATATGGGGTTGAATTTGCCTACCGCTAGGGGTTCCTTGTCCTGGTCATATACAAACACAAGGTATCCCTCGGAGAAAATCCTAGGACGAATGGATTTATCATACTCAGACTTAAAGCGCTCTTTTTGCACATTGTTTGATAAGGGTGCATCTCAACATTGCTCATCAAGATGTTTAAGATAATCTAGGTACTCCTCGAGTTGAGTCGTATCAGGAAGGATCTCAACCATGATTTTCAGTGAAGGGATCTCACATTCAATCAAAAAAAATTCTTCCACTCTATGGACGAGTTTAAAAGATGAAAAAATAGTAGCAGTATTGACTGAGGTCCGATAAGCCCACAATGCTGGATATAACATCAAGTGCCAATTTGTTTGGGATGAGTTAACCATTCTTCTTAATATCGTCTTTAATGATTTATTTACAGATTCAACTTGGCCATTGGATTGAATATGGTAGGGAGACAAATGATCCTACCTAAAACCCATAATTGATGCTAATTATGTCATCATGCGTTTTTGAAAGTGACTTCCATGGTCAGTGACAATCTCCTTCGGAACCCCGAACCTAGATATGACCTGATTAAAAATGAATAGTTCTGTAATTTCCGCATCGTTATCAAATGTTCACATAGCCTCGAACCACTTGTTGAAGTAGTCGATGGCCATGATAATGCAATGATTCTCCTTAGCTGAAGTTGGGTGGCATGTCATAAAATCTGCCCACCCAATTTGTGAAAGGACCAACAGTAATATAGACAAACATGAGAGCGGAATGGTACACATTTTCTTAGTGAATATCTGACACGAGTGACATTTCTTGACCATATAAATAAAATCTTTGAATATCGTGGGCCAAAAATACCTAGCATGCAAAATATTTTTGGTTGTTTCCAACCAAGATAGGTGACCACCACATGCTCCACTATGGCAGTCATTTAACACAACCTCCGCTACTTCAAAATTCAAACAATGATGAAGAACCGAATCCACCCCATGTCGATACAACATGTCTGTGATAATGTAGTAGGTTTTAGCCATGTGACGAAACCATCATTGCTCGTCTCGTGAATAGTTTGGAGGAAACTTCAAAGTTTGGAGATATATAACAATATCTCCATACCATGGGTCAGACGAAGAGATGAGGAAAATATGCTTATTTAGAAATGAGTCTGTCATTTCGATTTCCTCATTCTAAACTGGGAAATCTGACATTAACTTGACGAAGAGAAAAGACTTCTTGAACTTCACAGATGCAAAACACAAATCAAATTCGTGAATAAAAATAATCCCTTTGTTGTACTTCCTGCAAATAATTCACCTAATCAAAACATATTGGAAAGGATTAAAAGTGGCGATAACAGTTGTCTTACATAGCATAATGTATTATCGAAGTCATTGGACAACATGAAACACTTCCAGTGCCAACTTTTCAATGTGAAAATACTTGATTTTATGACCCATCAATGCATAGCTTAAACAATATATGACTTGATCTTGGAGCTCATCATCTTTCTGAACAAGAACCATGCCAATCAAGTATTCAACTGCTACCAAATATAACAAGAAATATCAATTGTAGTCGGGGGTACTCAACAAAGGAGTTGAAACCAAATATTTTTTTAATGCGTCAAATGAACTTTGTGTGGATTCATCCCACTAAAATGGAACCCCTTTCTTCAAAAGTAACATGAATCCTTTCGTGATGTTGGCATAGTTCGACACAAATTGTTGGAGACAATTTTCCTTTCCCTGCAGGATTTGAAGTTGTCTAATCATATGTGGGGGATGCAAATGAGTTATTTCCTCAAACTTTAAGGGGTAAACCATGATTCCCTTCATTGAAATGATGAATCCAAGAATATGATCAGAGGTCATGCAAAATATACACTTGTGTGGATTCAATTGGATCTGATAGTAACGACATCATTCTAAAACCAAGTGGAGGTTTAAGAGATGTTGGGATCTTTTCTACGAATAATTTGTAATGTCATCTAAGTATGCCTCCACTATATGCTTCAAGTCATGAAAAGGGAACATCATGGCCCACTGGAATGCAGCTCCATCATTTTTAAGACCAAAGGGAATCTTTTGATAAGCGAAGGCTCCCTAGGGACATATAAAGGTTGTCTTGTGTTGGTCCTATGGATGAATCTCAATATGGTTGTAATAAAAAAAACATCCATAAATGAAGATATTTCTCTTCCCATGCACTCATCTAATATCTGGTCAATGAATGGCATCGAAAAGTTATCTTTGGGACAAGCCTTATTTAAGTCCCGAAAATCCATGCATACACAAATTGTACCCTTCTTTTTATCAACCAGAACTAGGTTCAAGACCCATTCTGTCAAAGGCAAGGGGTAGGTGAAGCCCACATTAAGAAAATTTTCCACTTTTACTTTGATTGTCGCTGCCTTCCTAGGGTTTGCAGGTCTCAACTTTGAACTAGATTTTCATTTTCATAGGTTCGAATTTTGTGTTGAACTATCTTAGGATCGATCCCAAGAATTTCCTCATAAGACCATGCAAACATGTCTCGAAACGCTTTAAAAAGTTTCATGTAGTGAATAATATTGTCTTGTGAGAATTCTTCTCTGATGAAGATGTTTCTGACGACATCGAGATTCCTAGAGATGTTGATCGGGATCATCTTTGATATATTAACCATATTTCCTTCGGCGTAGACACCCTTTCTAGCCAAGGGATTAACTATCTTATCAACACTTCTAATGATAGCTGACTTAAACTCTCCATTCTCTACGAGAACGAGTTCAAGGAGGATATATGATCGGTGATGCATATCCTGACATGGAATTTCAACTCCGACCATTGCCTTGATAATATTTTCATTCGATGGAAAGATGGTGTCTAAACAGTCTTGGGAGTTTGAATAGTTTTGAGCCCAAACAGGCTCGGGAAAATGATCATCCTCCTCAGTGACCAAGGGAGTTTGATCTGGGTTTTTCATGGCCTACTGAATGTCTTGATAAGCTGTTTCCACTGTAGATAAAGGTTCATCCATCCTGGCATGGAATTGACCTTCAACCGAACTAGATAGTGAGGGTAGCATCCATGGATCATGCGTATATGACATTCTAAACAAAGCGAACTTATAGATGAAAGTCCTAGAACCTGGCTTGGGGAATCTGACCAGAGTGGAGAAAACATATGAAATCGGTGCAGGAGAATCAAAACATCCCATAAGTGAAGGATACATTCCACAACCGATACTCTCATTTGTCATTTGAGAGTTCTCGATCCAGGGGACAATGGTCCTAGGGCTAGCTGCCGCATCAAAAAGGTTGGATTCCATATAATCCATCATCATGATTCTTCCCTCATGGGGAAAACATATAATCCAAAATATTGTCTAGAAAACAACTCTCATGGCATATGTCCAAATTCTTCCTAACAACAGATTATAATCGAGCGACACATCGACTACTTAACCTCTACGCAAACATATTCCCCCCCTAGATTAACTTGATAAGAAGGAATCAAACCATTTGGTCGAAACGATTGTGAAACAAAGGTAGTCAAGAGGGTAGGAGAGGGGGTAAGATATGGAGAACTGATAGCTTTCCAACATGACAAGGACATTATGCACGTTGAAGCGCCCTCATCAACATCGATTCTCTTAACCAAAATATTGTTGCAAACAACACTAATATGGAAAGCTACATGATATTGAAGGTAGGGCCTCATGTCAATAACATTGAACTTGATTACGATATAATTGGAGGAATCAACAACCCCTATGGAAGACAATAACGTAACGTGCTACGAGGGGCAACTTTGCAGTACCTCCAAATAGGACATTGCACAGGGAGCCTGAGCCAAATCCTTGACAATCGAATAATTGGGGGTACATCTCACATTGGGTTTATGCGTTGTCTGTTTATAGACACCCTTAGGTATGAGGGGTGTTGTCTCTTTCTCAGGCTTCTCTATGTGAATAGGGGTCTGATCCTATGAAACTTTCTTACCCTTTTCAGTAGACTCTAGATTATCATAATTATGATATCTTTTCAAAAAATATACATCCTTTATCTTCTAATAGCTAAGAATATTCACTACTTCTTGATATCGATCAGACGGAGGCACACTTGAAGTGCCCCGTTGCGGGTTAAAGTTGGAAGAACCACCCTGTAAATTCCACCCTTGTGGAAAGGGATTCTTCAACACAATAGGTTGTTTCAGTTGATTCAACTTTATAAGATGTTGGGATTCTTCCATCCATTGAAATTGATGTTTAAGGTGATCTTCATCACAAATATTGCAAGGAAATTTCACCTTCCTTTTTTCATCCTTGCCCCCCTTATCATTCTTATTAGGTTTTCTGTTATTTCCCCCACTACCCTTCTTACCCTTTCCTTTTTTCTTCTCATTGGGTTTTTGAGGACCCTTTGAAGTCTTCTCTTACACAAAATGTACTTCATAAGATTGTGTGGTGGGGGTGGTTGAGCCAGAGGTCGGACCAGCCACGAGTTGTTGAATAACAAGTTTTTGCATCTGGCTTGTAGCCAGGTCTGTGGCTTTGATTTGAGAAGAACCCACTATGCCATCAAAATGTGGGTTATAATTTGGATTTGCTAAGTCAATAGTAGACCGCGATGCATCTGAAATAATCTCATAGAGCATGACTGATTGATATGAAATGAGCTCTAGATGTTGCACCTGAAATATCTCTTGTTCTTATGAAAACACTGATGAATTCACAACATCCTTCAAAATGTATGGGAGTAGATATTTCATGAACCAATCAAGGAGAAATGGAGGAGGAACTGTAGCTTTAGTCAATATCTTCCTTCTTCTCCATTCCTAGATATGATTGGAAATGTGTGTAGCCTTATCTTGCTCAAAATTGGCCAACAATTATTTTCCAACGTCATCCTGGATAGGGAGTTGGAAATAGTTTAGGAAAACCATGGCTAAATCACCAAAAGTCGAGTACTTCCCCCTTTCCATTTCAATGTATCACTTGGTATCACATCCAGTAAGAGTATGTTGTAACAAACACAATCGAATCGAATCGTCATTAAGGGATTTGGATGAACACCACAAGTGGAATGTCGTTACGTGGTCTTGTGGATCCTCGCCACTTTTCCCTTCAAACTTCGGTATGTCCAAAGGTAGATTTGTTGGGACTACGAGCCAGGTAGGGTCATGATGAATGGGATCATTCATCAACTTGGATAAGTATAGAAAATGCAACGTTGGCATAAATGGTAGCCTAGGTTGCAGCATTGATTGATTGGCAACCTGAAAAGAAGGTATTGGGTTGAAACTGGCACCATGTTGCTAGAAAGAGTTTTCGATTGAACCATAGCTTGGGATAACCTTGTTGATTTTAGGTTTTGAGCTATTATTATGTTTCTTTTCAATTTACTAGATAATAATAGCATAGGTAAGATCACTGAGAGAAACACAATCACAAGATACACAACATTTATCTTGGGAAACCCTCACGGGGGAGAAAACCCAACAAAAAATTCATTAATATAGATAGCCTAGACAATAAATCAAAACAATAGAGAATATCCAACACTGAGAAATGCACATCTCTTTTCCTTCTTCTCCCAACTGTAGCTACCAAACTTGTGCACTGGATGAGCAAATGAGTGAGTGAGATAATGAGGCATTGGCTTCCTTTATTTATACTACTTGGAAGGTGCTGGAAATGTGTCTCTTCACTGGCTAGGGCTGACTTGTCTTCTTAGTGGTTAAAACCACTTTAATTAGGCATGGGGACGACTTCTTAATTTGCATAATACAATTAGGATTTGACCAATCTGCAAAAGGGGATTTGGTCGATTACAATGCCCGACATGATCAATCCAGAAAAGGGGATTGATATAATGAATAATGACTCAATAATAAATAGAATACTCTTTGCAGTTACAATATTTCAACACTCTCCCTTAACAAGAAGCGTATTCTACAAAATCATTAGGAGAGAGAGAGGGAAGCAACATAAACAACATTTGTTACACTGACTGGCATATCTATAAATCATCAGAATTTTTTCTCATCATCATTGTTTAAAACATGGAGCTGGAGTAGCATCATCATCTTCATCAGCATGAGGCTAGAGTTTCATCATCAACATATTCAATGATAAGCTGAAGTGGCATCATCATCATCATCTTCAGCAAGAAACTGAAGTGGCATCATCATTATGATCTTCAGCAAGAATATGAAGTGGAATCATCATTATCTGCATCAACATGGATTAGTATAACACTAATACATCATCATCATCAATAACAATGTGAGGATGATACAACATCATCACAGCACGAAGGCTGGAGCATCAACAACATTAGCATTAAGATGGAAATATTCAACACGAAACTGACATCTCATCAACATCAACACTAAGCTGGAAATCTTTAGCATGAAGCTAGCATCTCAACAACATCAACACGAAGCTGGCATCACAACAACATTAGCATGAAGCTGACATCACAACAACATCAACACGAAACTGGAATCAGAACAACATCAACACGAAGCTGGAAATATTTGTTGGGTATGTGTTATATTCATTGCATGAGTAGTTCCCCCCACATGAGGGTTCGGGGGAAGCTCCCTTGAGAAATGTTTTTTCCTCGGGAAACATGTCGCATTTTTTCCTCGTTTTTCATGTTGCCTCGATTTTTGTGTCCATTGTTGGGCGGTTTTTCAGCACATGTTTTTTTGATGATGGTTTTCTATTTCTGGTTAAGGAATTAGGGTTTTTGACTAATCCAAGTCATTGGGTTAGGGTTTTAGATGCCGCTAGCTCCTATATGTATATTGTATTGTAAACAATGTATCACCATGAATGAATATAGAATATGCTGGTTTTCTCGGTTTCAGTTTCTAGGTGAAAAATCTCTGTGTAATGTTTCTATTTGCCATTGTATCTTTTTTGTTCTTTTACTGAAAATCTATTTGCAGTAAATATTGTACAAGGTTAAAATATACATTTGGTATCATATCTTTGTTGGCTTCAAGGGGATGCCTTTGTGGTCAAGGGTTTGGCTTGAGATTGTAATAATCCTTGTTACAGTGGGAGATCTCTGGTATTGTTTTTTTCATGTGAAAAGAATTGGAGAGCAATTCGAAAATGGAGATCGAGAAGTTTAATGGGTAAAGTTTTGAGTTGTGGAATCTCAAGATGGAATATATGTTGGTGGAAAGAGATCAGTGGATCACGGTAGATCCAGGTACTACACCTACAGTAACTTCAACAGATGACTGGAAAAAGTTGGATCGAAAGGCGAAGAGCACAATCCAACTATGTATCTCAGATTCAGTATTATTGAATGTGTCAGAGGAAGCTACAACCAAGGATTTATGGGATAAGTTGGGGAAGTTGCATCAGTCTAAGTCCCTAGTAAATAAACTATCCCTGAGAAAGAAGTTGTATAACCTGAGGATGAGAGATGGAGTCTCGGTGGCAGAGCATTTGAACGCCTCTAATACTGTGGTAAGTCAGTTAGTATCTGTTGAGATTAAAATTTCAGATGAAGATAAGTGTATCAGTTTACTGTGTTCTTTACCAGACTCGTGGGATAGTCTGGTTGTGACCATAGGTAGTAATACAACTTCCTTGAATTTTGATGAAGTGGTGTCATCCTTGTTGTCAGAGGAGATGAGATGAAAGAATATGGAAGGACAAAGCACTGACACATTATTTGCAAGAGGACACTCCTAGGAAAGGAATAGATATAAGTTATCAAGTGGGAGACCTAAGTCTAAGGGTAGACCTAAATCTCCTGGAAAGTTTGTAAAGGTATGTTGGAGATGTGGAAAATAAGGGCACTACAAGAAGCAATGTAGATCCAAAGTTGAGAAAAAGAAGGGATTTGAAGAATCTCCTTCTACAGAAGAAAATACCTCTAAGGAAGAAGGAGGGGATATGTACTTGGCTTCTTCAAGCACACATGTAGATCACGAGGCATGGTTGGTTGAATCAGGTGAATCCTTTCATATGACTCCCCACAGGGAGTGGTTTTGTGAATATGAAAGGTATGATGGAGATAATGTTCTCCTAGGTGATGGCTCAACAACCAGAATCATAGGACGAGGAAAAGTCAAGTTGAGGCCCATATATGGAAGGATTAGAACACTGTCTTGTGTTCTGCACATCCCAGGTTCAGCCAGAAATTTGATTTCTATAAGGAAAATGGACGATGCAGGGGTAAAAATAATATTTGAAAAGGAAACTTGTAGGATGGTTCGAGGAGCAATGGTGTTGTTGAAGGGAGTTTGGTTTGGAACTATGTATAAGTTGCAAGGAAGCACTATTAGTGATGGGTGTAATAGTTCCATTGTTCCTGATATTGGTGTTGAAGAAGAAAGAACTCCTACAGTCTTTGGAGAAAAGTTTATGCTGTGGCATCAAAGACTGGGGCATATCAGAGAGAAGGGTCTTCGAATGCTACACGGTAAAGGTATGTTGAAGGTATGTCTAACTGCTCTCTGGATTTTTATTTTTGTGAACATTGTGTATATGGGAAGCAGAATCGGGTAAGATTCCCCTCTGGTGCAATGAGGGCAGAAGGAATTTTACAACTAGTTCACAGTGATGGTTTTGGACATGTGTTGATCCCATCATTGGGAAAATCTGTGTACTATGTCTCATTTATAGATAAATTCTCGAGGAATACTTGGATATATTTCCTCAGGAAGAAATATGAAGTCTTTGACATGTTTAAAGAGTTTAAGGCTCTTGTTGAGAATCAAACAGAGAAGAATTAAGGTGTCGAGGACAGATAATGGAAGAGAGGTATGTGGGAATGAATTTGAAGAATTCTGTAAGAAGTATGGTATAGAAAGGAAGAAGACTACTCCATATACACCTCAGCAGAATGGAGTTGCATAAAAGATGAACATGATGCTGATGGAAAAAGCAAGGTGCATGCTTAGTGGTGCCAGGTTAGGGAAAGAATTTTAGGCAGAGGTAGTGGGTAATGCATGTTACCTGGTCAACAGATCACCCTCATCAGTGCTAGATGAAAAGACTCCACAATAGGTATGGACTGGTAAGAAACCTTCTCTCACACATCTCAAGGTATTTGGATGTGATGCATATGTTCATGTTCCAAAGGAAAACATGAGTAAGCTAGATAAGAACCCTGAAAAGTGTATCTTTATTGGATAAAAATATGGTCTCAAAGGTTATAAGCTTTGGAACCCAGAAACTAAGAAGGTAGTGTATAGTCGAGATGTGGTATTTAGAGAAATGAAGGATGTTGTTAAACAAGAAGTGCTACCAAGTAAGGAAGAACCATAGAAAATAGAGTTTGATTTAAAGGATGATGAATCAGACTCTACAGAAGAACACAAAAAATAAGAAGAAGATCCTCATACTCTAGTATTGAGGAGATTGGTTCGAGAAAGAAGGCTATCGAAAAGGTATACTCCATATGGTTTCCGTTCAAATTTTTCTTTGTCTATTACTGATGATGATCCTAGAACTATCAGGGAGGCAGTGGATTCAGAGGATGGAAATATATGGAAAAAGGCCATGGACAAAGAAATGACATCTTTGTGTAAGAATGAGGCTTGGGATCTAGTGGAGTTGCTGACTGGAAGAAATCCCATTGGCATCAAATGGGTATTTAAAAAGAAAATTAATGTAGAAGGAAAAGTGGAGAAATACAAAGCTCGATTAGTAGCAAAGGGTTATTCCCAGGTTGAGGGAATTGATTTTGGTGAGATTTTTTCTCTTGTTGGCAAGTTAACCTCTATAATATTTTTGTTATCTGTTGCTGTTGCATTTGATTTTGAAGTAGAACAGATGGATGTGAAGACAACATTCCTACATGGGGATCTAGAAGAAGAAATCTATATGAAGCAACCAAAAGGTTATGATGTGAAGGGAAAGAAGGAGCTAGTATGCAAGATGAAAAAGTCTCTGTATGGTTTAAAACAATCACCAAGGACATGGTATCAAACATTTGATACTTATATGCTAGGACTTGGCTTCACAAGAAGCAAAGAGGATCACTATGTGTATTTTAAATTAAATGGTGATCATTTGATTTATTTGGTCTT
>JASDQU010374058.1:12687-35942 GCA_032191745.1 Picea mariana | reverse complement strand
CCTATTTATACTAAAAAGAAGCATCTAGAGGAAGATCCTTCTAGAAGCGGAAGCTTCTATTAGGTCTTCTTACATCCGCCTTATTCTATTTTATTGAAAGGTCTTATTAATATTGACCTTTATTACATCCGAATACATTAATCTACCTATGTGCGGGTTAGGACCTTAACATCTTGTCTTTTTCATATTATAAAAGACTGAAAAAAAATAAAATAATGCTATAGTACAGTGGAGGAAACGAGTGTCACGGGAAAGAAAAATAGTTCCAGAGCTCAAGGAACATACCTATGCTCAATGCAAGGAAAGCATGGGCATGATATGGACACTCAGGGAGTGTTTCCTCTAAGGATAAGGTGTCGAGTCACAAAGGCATAAATTGCAAGGCTTTGAACTGATAGGAATGCATAAGCAATGGGTTCAACAACAACATGTTAAAGCCGACATTAGGCCTAAAAGCATGAGCGGTCAATATGCAATGCAGTTACAACTCAACTTTAGGAAGTAAAACTCCCACGGTGGTCGTTTTCATAAGTTTAGTCTCCAGGGCCCGAAAAAGAGTAAGATAATACCAAGGAGAACTCTTCTAGTCATAATTTGAATAGAGTATTCCTTTTTCATAAACAGTCCATTCGGTCTAGAAAAGGGTTAAACTTATACTGAAAATACGTCCTTTCAAATCCGTTTTACGAGTGTGAAAGAAACAAGGTCACTTGGCCATATTTTCATGTTCAAGGATTCTGAAAAGATATTAATTGAAACTCCAATGTCCTTTTTCATAAATTTAGTCTCCTGAGCCCAGAAAAGTATAAAATAAAACTGAGGAGAAATATTCTAGCCAGTAGACTAGAGTATACATTTTTTGTAAGTAGTATATTGTGTCCAAAAAAGGGGTAAACTTGTGTCGAACATACATTTCTTCAGATCCATTTTTCGAGTGTGAAAGAAACAATATCACTCTGCAATATTTTCACATTTAAGGAGTCTGGAAAGAGCTTAACTATGGACTCCATAATGCCATTGTGATAAATATATAAGGGAGGGAGTCCTGCGGGTAATGGACAAAATAATACTAAGTAAGAAGCATGAGGTTAGAATGAAAACTCATGGCGGAGTTAACCAGGAATCCCGAACCTAAAATAACAGACCTGCAACATAAGCACCATTGGATTACTTAGAGGGGGGTTGAATCAATAATAGAGCAATTTAATCCTTTTTCACCATACAATGCAAGTGTTATATCAATGTATCATTATCATCCAATAGTTGCAGAGTAAATAAACAATGAAAAAATGAGCAATCACACACATACACACTACACCAGTGTTTTACATGGAAACCCAAAGTAGGAGAAAACCATGGAATGATTTTTCTTATATGTATTTAAGAATTACATTCATTGGAAGCACCAACTTCCTTTGTTTTCTAGCTACAACTGGAAGGAGGCTCTAACCCCCTAGTTTCTCAGGCTACAACCTGAAGGAAGCTCCAACTCCCCAATTCTCTGGCTACAACCAGAAGGAGGTTACAACCCCCTAGTTTCTCAAGCTACAACCTGAGGGAAGTTCCAACTCCCCAATTCTATGGCTACAACAAGAAGGAGGCTACAGCCCCCTATGTTCTTCGGCTACAACCGGAAGGTGACTACTGTAAACCTCTACCAATAAACCTGTAATCAACTTGTAACAACCTGTAACAACCTATAACAACCTGTACCAATAACCTCTACCAATATGTACCATACATCAACCTGTACCTCAACCTGTACCATAAACAAATGCATCAACCATGCACCAAACCTGTACAAATAACCTATCCAAACAACCTGTAATCAGCCTGTACCATAAACAAGTGCATCAACCATGCACCAATCTGTACCTCAACCTGTTCCATCAATGAGTGCATCAACCATGCACCAAATATGTACCAATCATGCATCAAATACACATAAACTATGATTCATCAAGATGTACCAAAATCATCAACTATACACCTCATATATGTGCCAACTCATCAACTACTTGTCTCAACCATGTACCCAACATGTACCTCAACTGTAGAAACTAAATATGTCACTGAGAAACCTGTCACTGTATACTCATCAACCAATATGATCTGATCACATATACCTCAAACACTATACCACAAATTTGTACCACAAACCATGTGCTAGAACCTCATTGTTATACAACCTCTATATGTGGCAATAACTTCAGCAACATACCTCAACCAAAATCCCTCAACCATGAACCAATACTAAAATTTAGTAGATATGCCTCATATAAACTCTACAACAAGCCATAAAATCCCAAGAGGGAATCCAACATATTTACAAGGAAAATCCTCAAATTGATTCATAAATTCAACACTACACATATGAAAACCATACCCTTTTCTTCTTGTAGTGTTTTGCTGCCGTGATTTTTTTGCTGCACTTTTTTTGCCACACTTTTCGTGCCACAGATTTACTGACGCACTTTTTTTGCTGCAGTTTTTTTGCCGCACTTTTCCTTCCATGATTTTCCTGCCACATTTTTTCTGCCACACTTTTCTTTCCACGATTTTTCGCCGCACTTTTTCTTCCACGATTTTCTGCTGCACTTTTTCTTCCGCACTTTTTTGTTGCACTTTTCTGTTGCACTTTTCTCTATCAATAATAGCTGCCCAAATAACCTTTCACAAAAGAGATATTCAATGCTATTCAATGGGTGATTAAATGAGAGACCTTTGCCTCTTATTTATACTTTCATGTAGCATCCTCAAGGGGTTACCTTTTAACCATGTTAACCCACTTTCCTTATTTTAGGGTTAACCCACTTATAACCACTTGTCCACTTAACTTAACCACTTTCCATAATTAGTAAGTTCTCCATTAACTTTATTATTTAAATAATTTCTTTTGCATCCTCTTTGAATTATAGTAGACTCATCACTTCACTTTATTATTTAAATAGTTTCTTCATTGCAAACACTTTGACTAATTTGACCTTTTGGGGCTTCTAGATGACTCATGAGGGTTCTCCAACTTCACATGGCCATAACTTTCTAACCATGAGGAGTTATGTGACGTTCCACATACCACCGGAAATTGCATGACATGTATTATCCATATAGAATATTCTTACATGCAAATATATGAAAACACATACCATTATCCATCAAACAAACTTGGGTCCATTACCCAAACCTTTGTGCTACCGGAATTCACTACCTAACTTTCTTCAAGGGTTGACATCAATGACAACCAACCCAAATAATCAACACATACAATGAGGTTCTTAACTAAAGAACCCATGGGATGAAGTATCTACCATCAACAAATAATGTTTTTGAGCAGAGGAGAAGGTTTCATCTCTTGTTAATGGGGTTGACCCTAGGTTTAAGAGACAATGACCACTGATAATGCAAACAGTTCAGATGAATGCACCCTATACTAAATGCCAGTTATGAGAACATTACCCCCAGAGTCTTGTGAAAGACTCAACCAGTCAACAAAAAGAGACCACAAATTGTTCGAAGTATATCCTAAGACCTACAAAACAACCACAAAGCTATACGAAGTGGGTTTTTACAATTTGATTGAATAATAGAATATTTACCCATTTACTAAGTCATTTTAACCATTTTACTAAAAATTACCCACAGTGACCAAAAACCATTGAATTTCCAACGAAGATTCGTGGATAATGGAGCAACGAAATATTTTGCCGCTTGGACCTAGTAAGTACCTACACCCTACCCTGCAATTCAATTCGTTATTTATTCATTTCCATGGAAAACTGGGGCTTAAGACTCCTTTTTCAAACTTGATTCTGCGCATTTGCACGCTTCCTTAAGGAAACTTGAAGATATCCATAGATGATAGAAATACCAGTCACGGATATCCGCGACTATTAGAACTTATGTTAGAAAAACAGGATTGTAGAGCAGTAAAATAAAAACAAATGCGGAAATAAAACACAGAAGATACACAATACAATAGAGACACAGATATATGTGGTTCACCTAGTGTGGGTTACGTCCACCAGAGAAATTAATAGGTCCTTCAATATATTTCTCTCATAAAAGAGGGTTTCTTTCTAGGGAAAAAAACCCTAACATAACTTCTACCATTAGATCTACGACCTTATAATGAATAGTCTAGATTTACTATGAAATTACAATAGAAATTTACAAGGCAATTTTTCCTTCAGGGGCTTTGCCCTCGAACCCCCACCCAGGGCCCGCTTGTCCTCAGATCCCCCAGACCTCGCATGGGGGGAAATCCCCCCCTGCAACCCCCTTGCATGGAGAGGTGTACGATATTCCAGGGTGTACAATCTTCATGGGGTATAAAAACGGCTGAAAACAAAGACCTATGAAATAGGAAGATAATGAGGCTCCACAACCAACAACCGAAGCCCATGAATGCCTAGAGACAAATTAAAAACACAAATGATAACCAAAATTTTCTTGGACATGGGACATGATGTTTTTTCACTGGAGAGAGCATGAAAACGAAGAAGTGGATCAGGCAGTCTTTGACGATGACGATGCTAAACAAAATTTACATGAATGTGTCATGTACAAGTTTTTTCAGATTGGTGGCATGTGGGCCCAATGGAGATTACTAAAAATCTTGATTGAATATTTACACCCTGATGCTGAAGCATTTATGCTCACAGGGCAATCATTGACAATCACTGTAGAAGATATCTACTTTATCACTGGTTTGTCCAAGAGAGGGGAAGTACCAAATGTCAGAAAAATAGGATCGCGGAGCAATAAAATAAAAAAAATGCGGAAATAAAACACAAAAGATACACAATACAATAGAGACACATATATATGTAGTTCACCCACTATGGGCTACGTCCACCAGAGAAATTTCCAGGTCCTTCGTTTATTATTATCCAACAAATGAAGGGATACAACCTACAACACACACGCTGTAACTTTCTCTTCTTTCTCTCATAACCTCCTGACTCAGAATACAATATTTGCAATAATACATAGCCGCAATACATTTCCCTCATAAAAGAGGGTTGCCTTCTAGGAAAAAAAAACTTAACATAAATTCTATCGTCAGATCTGTGACCTTATAATGAACGGTCCATATTTACTATGAAATTCCAATATACATTTACTAGGAAACTTTTCCTTTGGGGGATTCTCCCCCGAACCCCTGTCAAGGAACGTTGTCCCCCAAACCACCGCTGGGGTTCCATTTTCCCCCAGATCCCTCATGGTGGGAAATCCCCCCTTGCACTCCCCTGCGTGGAGGAGTATACATTCTTCCAGGGTGTAAACTCTTCATGGGGTATAAACATGACTTAAAACAAATACCTCTGAATGAGGAAGATAATCAATCTCCACAACCAACACCAAACTTCCAAACTCGAGGAGGAGGTGGGCGAAGTATCAATGAGTATTGTGATGCTGACACTGAGAATAGTGGATCTCATGTGACCATCAAACAAATTATCAATCTGAGCCTTCGATTTATCCTTTACACCATGGTGTAGATCGTATGATCCAACTCTTTACATTTGGCTTCTCATACCCAAATGCAACATGGGGTCGAATGCTTGAGACCCACTATGTTTGACTGGAGTACGATGATGCTAAACTATATGAAGTCTCAACTTACAGATTGCAAGCTTAAGAAAACTAATAACTTTGGATTCAACGATGTCCTATGCACCTTTTTCTTTGAGAGGGTTCTTATGATGAGCCCAAGGACATATGTATGGGGACACTTGCGACCATGTCCTACAATGGTCCGACGAACCGATTTGATAGCTATGCTAGGAGGGGGGAAATTATCCAACCCTTATGACGAGGAATTTTTTCAGTTGGTCAGAGAGACAAAATCCCTTCATCGAGGATTACCCCTATGTCAAAATTGAATTCACTAACGATCGAGGCGTCATCATTCTTCTTTACTATGAGCCATGGGATATAGGTAATTTGTTTTTGTGTTATTTGATTTTTTTTTTCAAAAATATATATATGTATGTGGAAAGGTAAAAATACCTATATTTTTGTGAGATTCATCATACTAATAAGTACTTTACTTTGTATGCAGATATAGCACTTATGAATCTGACTAACTGTTGAGATTTGGGTACCTTGGGAAGTGGTCCCCTTGTGGTTTTGAGTCTCTAAACACAAGAGGGAAGTACATTGGGACTATGTGCCTTGTACTTTATGTCTAATTCAATTTTGACTTCACTTGAGGAAAAAATTGAATTTTTGTTACTTAAGGAAAAAGTGACTAACTAATCACTAAGTGGGTGAATTAATAGACATAAAGTGTACTTAGGGAACTTTACCCAAAGTGGTATTGTGAGTGAGATTATTGTGGGATGATCTCAACCTTTGATTAGAGATGGGATGGAGATATCTCAACCATCCATCTCTTAGGTTTCCTTATGGAGGTATATGAGGGGTGCATAGGGCCTTCGGAAGCTCATTCACTCTTTTGTTTGCTTGGAGAGCTAGAGGAGAGAAATGGATATGGGAATGGAAGAAAAGGATGAGGGAAGAAAGGGCACCTCCTTCCATCGAGGGCTCTAGGAGGATTTGGCTCTCATTTATTTGTGGTGTTCATACTTGCTTGGAGGAGGTGCACACTATAGGAGGAGGGTGCACTATAGAAGGAGGGTACACACCTAGTGGGATGTCTTATCCTTGGCTGATTGTTGTTTGGATTGTTTCCTAGGAGAGGTAGCACACAATAGAATATTTTTGTGCAAGGTTTTCTTCTACAAATAAATAAGGATCAAGGGCGCAAGGACAGAGTGAGATAGAGAAACAACTGAAGGGGGCACACTATGCTTGGGCACAGTCCTCTTCTTGGAACTTCATGGCAGCTTGAGAGAAGCTGCAATAGTATCAGGTTCCTTTGTTTTGTTGTAATTTTTGTATGTCATACTTATTACACCACTTATATATACTTACATTCCAAACGGGTTTTCCCCACGGGGGGGGGGTTATTCAGGGTCGTGTTGACCAAAAATACTTGTGCCCTAATTTCATGCATGCTAGAGTTTATAAAAACATTAAGGATCTAGAGGCGTGTTATATATTTTTAGGTATGCATGTGATAACCTATGGGATACTAAAACTACATGCAAGGGCACCTTAAATCCACATATAACCATAACAATGAAGCATAAAATTTCTTGAACTGTTTACTATTATAAAATAGCAGCAAAAAAAAGTTTGGTAGGTGAAACTTAGAGCCAATCTTAGGTCAAAGACATACCTAGTTGGTATCCTCATAGGACCTCATATTTTCTTCATGGTATCAAAGCCTTGGTGGCTAAGTCTTGTTGATTTTGGACAACATCTTGTGGATAGTTTCTTGACAGCTAGTGGGAAGATTTCTTGATAGCTCGTTGACAGTGATTTGTGGCAGCTTGTTGGAAGTGATTTGTAGGAAAGTTGTAGGACTATTGTTAGACCTATTTTTCAACCTATTTTCACACCTATTTGGATAGGAGTGAGGTTGAGTTGGACAACCTATTTTCACACCTATATCTCTAGGAGTGAGGCTGATTTTCACAACTTCTTTTCACACCTATTTTTTCAGGAGTGAGGTTGTATTTTGGCTGCCTCTTTTCACACCTGTGTTGACAAGAGTGAGGCAATACTCTTTTGCAGTTGTAGTATCAGTTTGTTTCAGTATTCAGATATGTTAGTATCCCAGATGCAGGTAGAGGATAGGCTAGCTAGATCTAGAAATTGGTACCCTTGGAAGACTAGGATCATTTTCTTCTTGGAGGATCTTGAGCTATGGGATATAGTTCAAGCTCCTGTGGTGATTCTTACTGCACTTGCTCCATCACCATTGTTGGATGCAGATTTCAGGAAGAAAAACACCAAGGTGAAATAAAATATTTGTGATGCAGTGAGGGATCACATTATACCCCACTTGACTGGTAATGACTATGAATTTTATATTTGGGCATCCTTGTGCAATCTATACCAGAGTCCCAACCAAAAACAGAAGATGGTTCTATAGGACAAACTCAAGAGCATTCAAATGCTCAAGATTGAGTCAGTCAATTCATACCTTGGAATATTTACTTAGATCTTATATGAATTAGCAGTGGTCGAAGAGATTGTGGACCCAAAATTTATGGTGAGGACAAATTTAAACAAATTTTTGAAACCTTAGGGTTCATCTATACAAGGCATTGTTTCCCAGGAGGTCATGCCTACTTGGGAGAGACTTTGGGATGATTTCGTATAGGAGGAGTTGATATGCAACTTGGGTTATTCAGAAAAACAATAGATATCTAAGGGTGATGAGGATCTTTCTCTTTGGACAAAGAGTAAGAATAAGGTTGGCAAGAGTGCACAACAAAGTCCCAAGAGGGGGGCCAAGCCACATAGAGAGAGTGGTAGTGGGAATAAGAGGAATATGAGAAAAGTGAAGTGATTTTATTGTAAGGGGATGTGGAACTATGCTAGACAGTTTCCCAACATGAAGAATAAGTCGAGTGGCACAACAACTACAACAAATGAGGCATAGTTTCAGACATAGTTTGAGAGGGAGTGTGCCTTCCTCATTTTCCGCACTTAAGTTGAGATGACACCTAGCATTTGGTACATAGACAGTGGGGCTTCAATCCACATGACTGATGTTAGAGAGAATTTGACTGAACTTAGAGATACAAAGGTCAGGATGGATATTGCTCTTGGTGATGACACCATATTCATAGTTGTTGGATGTGGCACAATTACTTTTCAAAGGGAGAGTATGCCACCTCTTTTGTTCAGGGATATTCTCTACGTCCTTGGGTTGAAGAAGAATCTGATATCAATTTCCACCCTCTAGGATAGGTGTATTGAGGTGTCCTTCAAAGGGAAAGAGGTCCTCATACACCCTAAGGGGTCTCGTATCACCTCAGGGAAGGTGATTGCAGAGAGGGATGGGAAACTATATAGATTTTTTTTTCAGCCCCTACATGCTTTGGTAACGAGTAGTGACAACATTAGTCAGTTGCGTGAGTTGTGGCATTAGAGGATGGCACACCTTCATCATGGTTATCTTGGAGGACTGAGAGAGGATTTGACAGGAGTGCCACAGTTCAGTTTAGAGCATTGGTATGTGTGCATAGGGTGTGCGCTTGGTAAGTTTACCAAGGATTCTTTTCCCAACAGTGACAACAATTCAATTGGGTTATTGGATTTAGTACACACAGATGTGTGTGGGATCATGTCTTGGGCATCCTTAAGTGGTTGTGAGTACTATCTCACATTCATATATGACCACTCAAGGAAGACCTGGATCTATTTCCTAAAGGCCAAGAGTGAGGTCTTCAAGAGTTTCCAAGAGTTCAAAGATCTTGTGGAGAACCAGACAGGAAAGAGGATCAAGGTCTTGTGGTCAGAAAATGGAGGTGAGTATTCCTAGAGGGAATTTGTAGAATTTTGTACATGTGCAGGGATAATAAGATAGATAACCATGCCTTACAACATCGAGTAGAATGGGGTTTCCAAGAGGAAGAACAAAATGATTACAGGTGCAAGAAGATCTATGTTGCATGATCATATTTTGCTAAGGCGAGTGTTGTTGCAATTTATCTACAAAACAAGAGTCCAGACAAGATTTTGGGGAAGAAGATTTCTGAGGAGGCCTTTATTGGTAGGAGGCCCGATGTTGAGCACATAAAGATTTTTTGTTGCTTGACTTATTCTTATGCCCCCTCAGAGAGGAGGACAAAGCTAAACCCCACATACCAACAGAGGATTCTAGATGGGTACTCAGAGGTCTCAAAGGCCTACCAAATTTACATTCCATCACAACAGAGAGTGGTGGTGAGCAGATATGTTATATTTGAGGAGGGTAGAGATTTTTGGAGGTCTCTCGAGTTGAGAGTCAGTATTGAGGATGATGTAGAGGCACAAATTGATGTTTCATAGGGAGCATAGACTCAGGTGTCTGGTACACTAGTTTTAGGGGTGACAGGGTCACCTTGCACAACTTCAAGTTCACAATTGCAGGGGGTTCAGGAAGAGGGTGTAGAGGATTCATGATCTTAGAGTGTTGGGATTAGATATGAGGCAGAGCCACTTATGTGAGGAGATATTACTTCTCCTTTGGTTACTTAAGGGAAGTGGAAACCCAAAAGGTTTCAATAGACCCTGAAGGAGTCCAAGGAGAATGTAGGATAGCCTAAGAGACAGTTCAAAGAGAGAAAATCACCAGAGAGAATTTGGTTCTACTTGGCAATGGTGATGAGCATCTCATATGCAAAGCCACATACATTTTCACAGGAAGTTGACCAACAGGTTTGGTGAGAGGCCATGCTAGAGGAGTATGACTCCATTATGCACAATGATGCTTGGGAGGTGGTTCTGAGGCCAGAGGGGAAGTCCGTTGTGACTTCGAGATGGTTTTACAAGACTAAGTATGCTACGTATGGAAGCATAGAGAAACACAAGGCCAAATTTTTAGCACATGGATTCTCTTAGGTAGAAGGAGTTGATTATGATGAGACATTCACACTAGTTGTGAGATACACTTCCATTAGGAGTATTATTCCCATAGTGGCAGAGATGAGTTGGAGGATACATCAGATGGATGTAAAGACCACATTTCTCAATGTCTTTATTGAGGAGGAGGTGTACATTGAGAAACCACGGGGATTTTAGGTGAGTGAGAGAGAGTCTCACGTGTGCCTTTTGAGAAAGGAATTGTATGGTCTGAAGCAAGCTCCCAGAGCTTGGTATTCGCGCATTGATACATATTTTGTTGAGATATGGTTTGAGAAGAGCGATGTTGATCCTAACCTCTATTACATAATGAGAGGTGAGGAAACACTCATTCTCATTTTGTATGTGGATGACTTGTTCATCATGGGAGTGAAGCATCTCATAGTTGAGTGAAAGTGGGGACTTGCATTAGAGTTTGAGATGAGTGACATTGGTTTGATTTACTATTTTTTGGGCATGGAGGTATGGCAGGAGGATGGTCACATCTTCCTGGGATAGGTAAAGTATGTTTCATAAATTTTGAGCAGGTATCAAATGGAGGATTGTAGGTCTATGTCGACACCCATGGTCACCAAATGGAAGAATATTAGTGCTTCAGATTCCCAATTGGTGGATGCTATAGGATATAGATAATTGATTGGATTGTTGACATATACGGTCAACACTCATCCATATATATGTTTTTCTGTGAACAATATCAGTTAGTACATGGTAGAGTTGAGGAGTGTTCACTGGATTGGGGAAAAACATGTTTTGAGGTACATTGTAGGGTTAGTGGATTATGGCCTGGACTATGTCAGAGGGGATGGATTCCGTTTGGTTGGCTACAAAGACTTAGACTAGGCATGATGTGATATTGACAAGAAGAGAACCTTATGGTGTTGTTTTGGGTTGGGGTCAAGACTTGTTTCCTGGTACAACCAGAAACAAAAGTCAATTGCTTTGAGTTCAATCAAGGCAGAGTATATGGTGACTAGTCAGGCCATTTTCGAGGCCATTTGGCTTTGTAAGATGCTGGTAGGTTTATTTGGTTAGGAGTTTCCTCTAACTACCATTCATTGTGATAATCAGAGTTGTATCAAAATCTCTAAGAATCCAATATTTCATGATAGGGTGAAGCATATAGAGATCATGTACCACTTCATCAGAGATTGGGTTCAACGAGGGGCAATATTGTTGCAGTATATTTCAGTTGACGGGTAGGTTGCAGATATTCTCACTAAGGCCTTGCTAAGGGGAAAGCATGTCTACTTCATAGACAAGATGGGCTTGGTGAGAAACACTGTCCTCGATAAGAGGGAGTGTTGAGATTTTGGCACCTTTGGAAGTGGTCCCCTTGTGGTTTTGAGTCTCTAACCACAAGAGGGAAATACATTGGGACTAATTAATAACTAAGTGGGTGAATTAATGGACACAAAGTGTACTTAGGTAACTTAACCCAAAGTTGGTTTATAAGTGATATTATTGTGGGATGATCTCAACCTTTGATTAGAGATGGGATGGAGAGATATCAACCATCCATCTCTTAGGTTTCCTTATGAAGGTATATGAGGGGTGCATAGGGCCTTTGGAGGCTCATTCACTCTTTTTTGTGCTTGGAGAGCTATAGGAGAGCAATGTATATGGGAATGGAAGAAATGGATGAGGGAAGAAAGGTCTCCTTCTTCCATGGAGGGCCCTAGGAGGATTTGGCTCTCGTTTATTTGTGGTGTTCATACTTGCTTGGAGGAGGGCGCAGTATAGGAGGAGTGTGCACACCTAGTGGGCATGTCTTATTCTTAGCCAATTGATGTTTGGATTGTTTCCTAGGAGAGGTGTCACCATAAGAGAAGATTTGTGTGTAAGGGTTTCTTCTAAAAAGAAATAAGGAGCAAGGGCGCAAGGATAGAGTGAGATGGAGAAACAAGTGAAGGGGGTGCACTATGCTTGGGTGCATTCCTCTTCTTGCAACTTCATAGCAGCTTGAGAGAAGTTGCAATTGTATCATGTTCCTTTTTTTTGTTGTACTTGTTGTATCTCATACTTCTTACATAAATTATATAGACTTACATTCCAAATTGGTTTTCCTCAGGGTTTTTTTTTCTAGGGTCGTGTTGACCAAAAACAATTGTGTCCTAATTTCATGCATGCTAGAGTTTAGAACAACATTATAATAGTTGTAAATATCTAGAGGTTTGTTATATATTTTGAGGCATGCATGTTCTAACCTATGGGCTACTAAAACTACATGCAAGGGCACCTTAAATGCACATATAACCATAACAATGAAGCAAAAAAGTTCATGAACTATTTTTTGTTATAAAACAACAACAAAGAGAAGTTTGATAGTTGAAACTTAGAGCCAATCTCAGGTCAAAGATAGACCTAGTTGGCAGCCTCATAGGACCTCATATTTGCTTTAACGTCCCGCGACATAGCCAACGAGGTAGAGAGGAGGTGACGACGCAACTAGGACCTTATGCAGTGTGGGAAGAAACTTTTAGTCCCTCACTCGCAACGTGCCTATGGCGACTATTGATGTCCTCCCCATAGGCATGCAACACCATGTTGTGGGGGTACCTAGACCATGGGTTAGACTGTTCCGGCATTTGGAAAACACCGTCATTTTCTATGATAGAGTCCATTGATTTTAGGCCTAGATACATTATGTTCTCATAACACCATTTTTGTACTTATATGACATTTAAGGGCTCGGGGACCCACATTTTTTACTTATGGATCTCATTTTGATATATCTATATACTATATTTTTGTGTGTTATATATTTTTTATGTATTTTACTTGGAAATGCAAATATTTACATGTGAATGTGTGTGATTATGTTACTAGAGATGTAAATGCCAATCTAAAATATAATTAGCATAGGAATAAACTAGTTAAATATCTCTCCTAGGAACATGCTCATAAGTAATAACATCAAATTAACGTTACAAAAGATGTACCTTAAGGAAAAATTATAACAACACCATATCATGTATTCAATACAGACCATTCAAATATGAGACCACCAACAGCGAATCCAAGAACACTTGAAGGAGATTAATTCCATGTGACAATGCATCTCATAATCGCTCAACAACTACGTTATAAGAAGACACAACTTGGTTGAACCGCGAATAGATTAACCACACAACATGTGCTAAATGTCTAGTATGGATAATACCTTTGTCTGCAAATCCAAAGTAGACCAAAAAATCTTCAAGAATATCCCACACAAAAAAAGAACAACAATCACTAATGCAACAAGGTGGCGAAAAAGTTCTAGACAAAACTATGTACAAAGTAGACAATAGATACAAAAAAGTGCTAATGCTCAAGCCTTTGGGCTCAAGCATAGTACTTCTTAATATAGATCCTATTTCTAGGCTTAGAAAACAATTACCTTCATAATATATGAGCTCATAAGATACTTTCTCTAACACTCGTCACACGACATATGGGATGTACCATATGGGGTTGAATTTGCCTACTGCTAGGGGTTCCTTGTACTGGTCATATACAAACACAAGGTATCCCTCGGAGAAAACCCTAGGACGAATGGATTTATCATACTCAGACTTAAAGCGCTTTTTTTGCACCTTGTTTGATAAGGGTGCATCTCGACATTGCTCGTCAAGATGTTTAAGATAATATAGGTACTCCTTGAGTTGAGTTGTATCAGGAAGGATCTCAACCATGATTTTCAGTGAAGGGATCTCACATTCAATCTAAAAAACTTCTTCCACTCTATGGACGAGTTTAAAAGATGAAAAAATAGTAGCAATATTGACTTAGGTCCAATAAGCCCACAATGCTGGATATAACATCAAGCGCCAATTTGTTTGGGATGAGTTAACCATTCTTCTTAATATCATATTTAATGATTTATTTACAGATTCAACTTGGCCATTGGATTGAATATGGTAGGGAGACAAATGATCCTACCTAAAACCCATATTTGATGCTAATTATGTCATCATACAGTTTTGAAAGTGACTTCCATGGTCAGTGACAATCTCCTTCGGAACCCCAAACCTAGATATGACCTGATTAAAAATGAATAGTTCTGTAATTTCCCCATCGTTATCAAATGTTCACATAACCTCAAACCACTTGGTGAAGAATTCGATGGTCATGATAATGCAATGATGCTTCTTAGCTGAATCCGGGTGGCATGTCATAAAATCTACCCACCCAATTGGTGAAAGGAACAACAGTAATACAGACAAACATGGGAGCGAGATGGTACGAATTTTCTTAGTGAATATCTGACATGAGTGACATTTCTTGACCGCCTAAATAAAATCTTTGAATATTGTGGGCCAAAAATACCTAGCATGCAAAATATTTTTGGTTGTCTCCAACCAAGATAGGTGACCACCACATGCTCCACTATGGCAGTCATTTAACACAACCTCCGCTACTTCAAAATTCAAACAATGATGAAGAATCGAATCCACCCCACATTGATACAACATGTATGTGATAATGTAGTAGGTTTTAGCCATGTGACAAACCCGTCGTCACTCGTCTCGTGAATAGTTTGGAGGAAACTTCAAATTTTGGAGATATATAACAATATATCCATACCATGGGTCAGACTAAGACATGAGGAAAATATGCTTATTTAGAAATGAGTCTATCATTTTGATTTCCTCATTCTCAACTGGGAAATCTAACATTAACTCGATGAAGAGAAAAGACTTCTTGAACTTCACGGATGCAAAATATAAATCAAATTCGTGAATAAAAATAATCCCTTTGTTGTACTTCCTGCAAATAATTCACCTAGTCAAAACATATTGGAAAGGATTAAAAGTGGTGATAACGATTGTCTTACATAGCATAATGTATTGTCGAAGTCATTGGACAACATGAAACACTTCCAGTGCCAACTTTTCAATTTGAAAATACTTGATTTTATGACCCATCAATGCGTAGCTTAAATAATATATGACTTGATCCTGGAGCTCATCATCTTTCTGAACAAGAACCATGCCAATCAAGCATTCAACTGCTACCAAATATAACAAGAAATCTCAATTGTAGTCGGGGGTAATCAACAAAGGAGTTGAAACAAAATATTTTTTTAATGCATCAAATGAACTTTGTGTGGATTCATCCCACTAAAATGGAACCCCTTTCTTCAAAAGGAACATGAATCCTTTCGTGATGTTGGCATAGTTCGACACAAATTGTTGGAGAAAATTTTTCTTTCCCTGCAGGATTTGAAGTTGTCTAATCATACGTGGGGGATGCAAATGAGTTATTTCCTCAAACTTTAAGGGGTAAACCATGATTCCCTTCATTGAAATGATGAATCCAAGAATACGATCAGAGGTCATGCAAAATATACACTTGTGCGGATTCAATTGGATCTGATAGTAATGACATCATTCTAAAACCAAGTAGAGGTTTAAGAGATGTTGGGATCTTTTCTATGAATAATCTGTAATATCATCTAAGTATGCCTCCACTATATGATTCAAGTCATGAAAAGGGAACATCATGGCCCACTGGAATGTAGCTCCATCATTTTTAAGACCAAAGGGAATATTTTGATAAGCGAAGGCTCCCTAGGGACATATAAAGGTTGTCTTGTGTTGGTCCTCTGGATGAATCTCAATATGGTTGTAATAAAAAAAACATCCATAAATGAATATATTTCTCTCCCCATGCACTCATCTAATATTTGGTCAATGAATGGCATCGAAAAGTTATCTTTGGGACAAGCCTTATTTAAGTCCCGAAAATCCATGCATACACAAATTGTACCCTTCTTTTTATCAACCAGAACTGGGTTCGAGACCCATTCTGTCAAAGGCAAGGGGTAGGTGAAGCCCACATTAAGAAACTTTTCCACTTTTACTTTGATTGTCGCTGCCTTCCTAGGGTTTGTAGGTCTCAACTTTGAACTAGATTTTCATTTTCATAGGTTCAAATTTTGTGTTGAACTATCTTAGGATCGATCCCAGGAATTTCCTCATAAGACCATGCAAACACGTCTCGAAATGCTTTAAAAGTTTTCATGTAGTGAACAATATTATCTTGTCAGAATTCTTCTCCGATGAAGATGTTTTCGATGACATCGATATTCCTGGAGATTTTGATCGGGATCATCTTTGATATATTAACCATATTTCCTTTGGCATAGACACCCTGTCTAGCCAAGGGATTAACTGTCCTATCAACACTTCTAATGATAGCTGACTTAAACTCTCCATTCTCTACGCGAGCGAGTTCAAGGAGGATATCTGATCGGTGATGCATATCCTGACATGGCATTTCAACTCCGACCATTGCCTTGATAATAGTTTCATTCGATGGCAAGATGGTGTCTAAATAGTCTTGGGAGTTTGAATAGTTTTGAGCCCAAACAGGCTCGGGAAAATGATCATCCTCCTCAGTGACCAAGGGAGTTTGATCTGGGTTTGTCATGGCCTACTGAATGTCTTGATAAGATGTTTCCACTGTAGATAAAGGTTTGTCCATCCTGGCATGGAATTGACCTTCAACCGAACTAGACAGTGAGGGTAGCATCCATGGATCATGCGTATACGACATTCTAAAAAAAGCAAACTTATAGATGAAAGTTCTAGAACCTGGCTTGGGGAATCTGACGAGAGTGGAGCAAACATATGAAATTGGTGCAGGAGAATCAAAACATCCCATAAGTGAAGGATACATTCCACAACCGATACTCTCAGTTGTCATTTGAGAGTTCTCGATCCAGGGGACAATGGTCCTAGGGCTAGCTGCAGCATCAGAAAGATTGGATTCCATATAATCCATCGTCACAATTCTTCCCTCGTGGGGAAAAAATATAATCCAAAATATTGTCCAGACAACAACTCTCATGGCATATGTCCAAATTCTTCCTAACAACAGATTATAGTCGAGCGACACATCGACTACTTAACCTCTACGCAAACATATTCCCCCCCTAGATTAACTTGATAAGAAGGAATCAGACCATGTGGTCGAAATGATTGTGAAACGAAGGTAGTCAAGAGGGTAGGATAGGGGGTAAGATCTGGAGAACTGATAGCTTTCCAACATGACAAGGACATTATGGACGTTGAAGCGCCCTCATCAACATCAATTCTCTTAACCAAAATATTGTGGCAAACAACACTAATATAGAAAGCTACATGATATGGAAGGTAGGGCCTCATGTCAATAACATCTAACTTGATTACGATATAACTGGAGGAATCAACAACCCCTATGGAAGACAATAACGTAACGTGCTACGAGGGGCAACTTTGGAGTACCTCCAAATAGGACATTGCACAGGGAGCCTGAGCCAAATCCTTGACAATCAAATAATTGGGGGTATATCTCGCATTGGGTTTATGCATTGTCTGTTTACAGACACCCTTAGGTATGAGGGGTGTTGTCTCTTTCTCAGGATTCTCTATGTGAATAGGGGTTTGATCTTATGAAACTTTCTTACCCTTTTTGGTAGACTCTGGATTATCATAATTACGATATCTTATCGAAAAATATACATCCTTTATCTTCTAATAGCTAAGAATATTCACTACTCTTTGATATCAATTAGATGGAGGCACACTTGAAGTGCCCCGTTGCGGGTTAAAGTTGGAAGAACCACCCTTAAAATTCCACCCTTGTGGAAAGGGATTCTTCAACACAACAGGTTGTTTCAGCTGATTCAACTTTATAAGATGTTGGGATTCTTCCATCCATTGAAACTGATGTTTAAGGTGATCTTCATCACAAATATTGCAAGGAAATTTCACCTTCCTTTTTTCATCCTTGCCCCCCTTATCATTCTTATTAGGTTTTTTGTTATTTCCCCCACTACCCTTCTTACCCTTTCCTTTTTTCTTCTCACCGGGTTTTTGAGGACCCTTTGAAGTCTTCTCTTACACAAAATGTACTTCATAAGATTGTGTGGTGGGGGTGGTCGAGCCAAAGGTAGGACCAACCACGGGTTGTTGAATAACAAGTTTTTGCATCTGGCTTGTAGCCAAGTCTGTGGCTTTGATTTGAGCAGAACCCACTATGCCATCAAAATGTGGGTTATAATTTGGATTTGCTAAGTCAAGAGTAGATTGCGATGCATCTAAAATAATCTCATAGAGCATGATTGATTGATATGAAATGAGCTCTAGATGTTGCACCTGAAATATCTCTTGTTCTTATGAAAACACTGATGAATTCACAACATCCTTCAAAATGTATGGGAGTAGATATTTCATGAACCACTCAAGGAGAAATGGAGGAGGAATTGTATCTTTAATCAATATCTTCCTTCTTCTCCATTCCTGGATATGATTGGAAATGTGTGTAGCCCTATCTTGCTCAAAATTGGCCAACAATTATTTTCCGACGTCATCCTGGATAGGGAGTTGACAATGGTTTAGGAAAACCATGGCTAAATCACCAAAAGTCGAGTACTTCCCCCTTTCCATTTCAATGTATCACTTGGTAGCACATCCAGTAAGAGTATGCTGTAACAAACACAATCGAATCGAATCATCATTAAGCGATTTGGATGAACACCACAAGTGGAATGCCATTACGTGGTCCTGTGGATCCTCACCACTTTTCCCTTCAAACTTTGATATGTCCAAAGGTAGATTGGTTGGGATTGCGAGCCAGGTAGGGTCATGATGAATGGGATCATTCATCAACTTGGATAAGTCTAGAAAATGCAACGTTGGCATAAATGGTAGCCTAGGTTGCGTCATTGACTGATTGGCAACCTGAAAAGAAGGTCTTGGGTTGAAACTGGCACCAGGTTGCTAGAAAGAGTTTTCGGTTGAACCAGAGCTTGGGATAAAACCTTGTTGATTTTAGGTTTTGAGCTATTATTATGTTTCTTTTAAATTTATTAGATAATAATAGCATAGGTAAGATCACTGAGAGAAACACAATCACAAGATACACAAAATTTATCCTGGGAAACCCTCATGGGGGAGAAAACCCAACAAAAAATTCATTAATATAGATAGCCAAGACAATAAACCAAAACAAAAGAGAATATCCAACACTGAGAAATGCACATCTCTCTTCCTTCTTCTCCCAACTGCAGCTACCAAACTTGTGCACTGGATGAGCAAATGAGTGAGTGAGATAATGAGGCATTGGCTTCCTTTATTTATACTAGCTGGAAGGTGCTGGAAATGTGTCTCTTCACTGGCTAGGTCCGACTTGTCTTCTTAGTGTTTAAAACCACTTTAATTAGGCATGGGGCCGACTTCTTAATTTGCATAATACAATTAGGATTTGACCAATCTACAAAAGGGGATTTGGTCAATTACAATGCCTGACATGATCAATCCAGAAAAGGGGATTGATATAATAAATAATGACTCAATAATAAATAGAATACTCTTTGCAGTTACAATATTTCAACACTCCCCCTTAACAAGAAGCGTATTCTACAAAATCATCAGGAGAGAGAGAGGGCAGAAACATAAACAACATTTGTTACACTGACTGGCATATCTATAAATCATCAGAATTTTTTCTCATCATCATTGTTTACAACATGGAGCTGGAGTAGCATCATCATCCTCATCAGCATGAGGCTAGAGTTTCATCATCAACATATTCAACGATAAGCTGAAGTGGCATCATCATCATCATATTTAGAAAGAATCTAAAGTGGCATCATCATTATCATATTTAGCAAGAAGATGAAGTGGCATCATCATTATCTACATCAACATGGATTAGTATAACACTAATACATCATCATCATCAATAACAATGCGAGGATGATACAACATCATCACATCACGAAGGCTGGAGCATCAACAACATTAGCATTAAGCTGGAAATATTCAACACAAAACTGACATCTCATCAACATCAACACTAAGCTAGAAATATTTAGCATGAAGATATCATCTCAACAACATCAACATGAAGCTGGCATCACAACAACATTAGCATGAAGCTAGCATCACAACAACATCAACACGAAACTGGAATCAGAACAACATCAACACGAAGCTGAAAATCTTTGTTGGGTATGTGTTATATTCATTGCATGAGTAGTGCCCCCCGTGTGAGGGTTCGGGGGAAGCACCCCTGAGAAATGTTTTTGCCTCGGGAAACATGTCGCATTTTTTCCTCGTTTTTCATGTTGCCTCGATTTTTGTGTCCATTGTTGGGCGATTTTTCAGCACATGTTTTTTTGACGATGGTTTTTTATTTCTGGTTAAGGAATTAGGGTTGTTGACTAATCCAAGTCATTGGATTAGGGTTTTAGATGCCGCTGTCTCCTATATGTATATTGTATTGTAAACAATGCATCACCATGAATGAATATAGAATATGCTGGTTTTCTCGGTTTTGGTTTCTAGGGGAAAAATCTCTGTGTAATGTTTCTATTTGCCATTGTATCTTTTTTGTTCTTTTACTGAAAATCTGTTTGCAGTAAATATTGTACAAGGTTAAAATCTACATTTGGTATCAAATCTTTGTTGGCTTCAAGGGGATGCCTTTGTGGTCAATGGTTTGGCTTGAGATTGTAATAATCCTTGTTACAGTGGGAGATCTCTGGTATTGTTTTTTTCAGGGGAAAAGAATTGGAGAGCAATTCGAAAATGGAGATGGAGAAGTTTAATGGGTAAATTTTTGAGTTGTGGAATCTCAAGATGGAATATATGTTGGTGGAAAGAGATCAGTGGATCATGGTAGATCTAGGTACTACACCTACAGTAACTTTGATAGATGATTGGAAAAAGTTGGATCGAAAGGCGAAGAGCACAATCCGACTATGTATCTCAGATTCAGTATTATTGAATGTGTCAGAGAAAGCTACAACCAAGGATTTATGGGATAAGTTGGGGAAGTTGTATCAGTCTAAGTCCCTAGTAAATAAACTATTCCCAAGAAAGAACTTGTATAACCTGAGGATGAGACATGGAGTCTCGGTGGCAGAGCATTTGAACGCTTTTAATACTGTGGTAAGTCAGTTAGTATCTGTTGAGATTAAAATTTCAGATGAAGATAAGTGTATCAGTTTACTGTGTTCTTTGCTAGACTCGTGGGATAGTCTGGTTGTGACCATAGGTAGTAATACAACTGCCTTGAAGTTTGATGAAGTGGTCTCATCCTTGTTGTCAGAGGAGATGAGACGAAAGAATATGGAAGGACAAAGCACAGACACATTATTTGCAAGAGGACACTCCTAGGAAAGGAATAGATATAAGTTATCAAGTGGGAGACCTAAGTCTAAGGGTAGACCTGAATATCCTGGCAAGTTTGTAAAGGTATGTTGGAGATGTGGAAAATAAGGGCACTACAAGAAGCAATGTAGATCCAAAGTTGAGAAAAAGAAGGGATTTGAAGAATCTCCTTCTACAGAAGAAAATACCTCCAAGGAAGAAGGAGGGGATATGTACTTGGCTTCTTCAAGCACACATGTAGATCATGAGGCATGGTTGGTTGACTCAGGTGAATCCTTTCATATGACTCCCCACAGGGAGTGGTTTTGTGAATATGAAAGGTATGATGGAGGTAATGTTCTCCTAGGTGATGGCTCGACAACCAGAATCATAGGATGAGGAAAAGTCAAGTTGAGGCCCATAGATGGAAGGATTAGAACACTGTCTTATGTTCTGCACATCCCAGGTTCAGCCAGAAATTTGATTTCTATAAGGAAAATGGACGATGCAGGGGTAAAAATAATATTTGAAAAGGAAACTTGCAGGATGGTTCGAGGAGCAATGGTGTTATTGAAGGGAGTTTGGTTTGGAACTCTGTATAAGTTGCAAGGAAGTACTATTAGTGATGGGTGTAATAGTTCCATTGTTCCTGATATTGGAGTTGAAGAAGAAAGAAGTCCTACAGTCTCTGAAGAAAAGGTTATGCTGTGGTATCAAAGACTGGGGCATATTAGAGAGAAGGGTCTTCGAATGCTACACGGTAAAGGTATGTTGAAGGTATGTCTAAGGTATGTCTAACTGCTCTTTGGATTTTGATTTTTGTGAACATTGTGTATATGGGAAGCAGAATCGGGTAAGATTCTCCTCTGATGCAATGAGGGCAGAAGGAATTTTACAGCTAGTTCACAGTGATGGTTTTGGACATGTGTTGATCCCATCATTGGGAAAATCTGTGTACTATGTCTCATTTATAGATGAATTCTCGAGGAAGACGTGGATATATTTTCTCAGGAAGAAATATGAAGTCTTTGACATGTTTAAAGAGTTTAAGGCTCTTGTTGAGAATTAAACAGAGAAAAGAATTAAGGTGTCGAGGACAGATAATGGAAGAGAGGTATGTGGGAATGAATTTGAAGAATTCTGTAAGAAGTACAGTATAGAAAGGAAGAAGACTACTCCATATACACCTCAACAGAATGGAGTTGTAGAAAAGATGAATAGGACGTTGATGGAAAAAGCAAGGTGCATTCTTAGTGGTGCCAGGTTAGGGAAATAATTCTAGGCAGAGGTAGTGGGTAATGCATGTTACCTGGTCAACAGATCACCCTCATTAGTGCTAGATGACAAGACTCCACAATAGGTATGGACTGGTAAGAAACCTTCTCTCACACATCTCAAGGTATTTGGATGTGATGCATATGTTCATGTTCCAAAGGAAATATGAGTAAGCTAGATAAGAAGGCTGAAAAGTGTATCTTTATTGGATAAAAAGATGGTCTCAAAGGTTATAAGCTTTGGAACCCAGAAACTAAGAAGGTAGTGTATAGTCGAGATGTGGTATTTAGAGAAATGAAGGATGTTGTTAAACAAGAAGTGCTACCAAGTAAGGAAGAACCAGAGAAAATAGAGTTTGATTTAAAGGAT
>JASDQU010374057.1:41284-66231 GCA_032191745.1 Picea mariana | reverse complement strand
CATTCATTTAAGTTTGATCTTGGCAGGTGACAAGGCAACATAATGAGGACTGTAAAAAGCTTCTGAGATTGATGGGAGTGCCCGTGATTGAGGTAATTGCTGTAGCAATGTTGGTATACATATAATCGTTTTTAAGTTATTTTGGTTTCTTTAAATTTATTATAATCATTGTATGCTGATGCTTACTTCCTAGGATTTTTCATTCTTGCTATATGGTTGTACATATTCATGTATGCTTCCTTTAGTGTCTCCTAGGTAAGACCTGATGGTCATTAGACCCTCAAACATTGAGGGGCTCAATTGCCTATTTTAAGCTGTCTTTTCCCTAAAATAATTCAGGTAAGTGATTCCAGAGCATGCACTTGTTTGATAGGCTTGAGAAAGGGGCTGTGTAGAGCATGATACTGAATATTTATCTGGTTGCTATTAAAATAATGATGTAGTTAAATAAACAAACTGTATATGATGCTGAATTTATTTCTCACCAATATTGAATTATAATATGTTTATCATTGCTTAATATAGTGAATATTCCAGTAGCATAGAATTACCAGCAGTCTGGCAGTCTACTGTGGGATTGTTTTAGACTCGGGTGCGATTTTGTATTTTGTTTTGTGGCATTTATTCTTTTGCTTTTTCCATAAGCTTCTAATCTGTAATATTTCTTGAATTTTTTTATGATGGTGCTTTTTATAATTTTACTCAGGCTCCTTCTGAAGCAGAGGCAGAGTGTGCATCATTATGTAAAAGTGGCAAGGTGCAATTTCCCACTATGGATGCCAGTTATATTACCATGGCTGTTGCTGTTTGGTCTGTTTGGTAACATTGTCATTTGTTCTTGTAGGTTTATGCTGTAGCATCTGAGGATATGGATTCCTTGACTTTTGGAGCTCCAAAATTTTTGCGGCATTTGATGGAACCATCATCAAAAAAAATGCCAGTTATGGAGTTTGAGATTTCAAAGGTACGGGTTGAACATTTTCCAAAGTGTCTAGACTTTTGCATTTCAAGAGGCTGGTAGGGATGCGGTGTGATGAAAAGAAGGGATTATTGAGCTTCAAAACAATGTTCTAAAACATACTTTTCATTAGGTTTTAGAGGGATTGGACCTTACCATGGAACAATTTGTGGACATGTGCATCCTCTGTGGATGTGACTACTGTGATACTATTCGAGGTAAGTTTGTTTTCCTTTTGATTCTAATATTAACTTGTTAAGATGATTTTTGTTGACGTTTATCTTCTTTCTTGTTTCTGATTTGTTTCTTCTCTAAATAGTAAAATATACTTATAGTAATCCAAGATTCAAAGGATGCATGAAGAAGTCTTTATGCTAATTTCACAAAGTTAGATTGCATTTCTTCGAGTGTTAGTTGGCTAGATCACTTTGATGCATTAATTGATCAAAGACCAAATATAACTATGCAGTTAAACTTGTATTATACATGCCTGCGAGATGCTATATAGCCATGCTTGGTAACAATCCTAATTATTGCATCTGATTACGGCATACATGCTGTTCAAATATGGCCTTTCAACGACCATGCCTATTCAGTTTGGACGAGTTACCCCACAGTATGCAGCAGAATAATACAAGATAACCAAGAGATTCCCTAAGAGCATGCTTAGAAAATTTAAGAAATAAAAGTGCCCATACTAGAGATTGAGTGTGACATAATCTCGCCTTGGTAAAATCAGGTTAACATGGATTTTAATCAACGAAAGGAATCCAAATTAGATAAGTCAAAGGAGTCTTCGACAAATGTTCACAAATACACCAAAAAACTTCAGCATATGTGCACAAGGTTTGAAGGGGAAATGATTAAAAGGTATGATAAAACCCTAAGAATTGTTAAGTTTTATGATGGTTAAGCTGATGCATGTAGTTTAATTCAATTTTATCATTAGCTGAACCATAACTACTGCAGCAACAATACACAAGCTGCAGTAAACCAAGATCACAAGAAGAATAACCATGCACAAGAACACAAAAAGTATCCTGGGAAAACCCTTCTCAAACAAGGGAAAAACCCAACAATCCTTTGCTATATTCTCAAGAGAAGATCCCCCAAACCATAAACCCTAGATGCACACAAGAGGGTGCTTCTACAACCTTGAAACTAGCGCCCAAGAGAGGTGCACATTTCATCTGTACAAGTAGGTCTGAAATTTCCAAATGACAAGTTAGAGTGTGTGTTTCCCCAATGGGGAATCACCTCTATTTATACAAGACTAGACACAACAATAGGTGTGTCTCTTGGCACAATAGGGCCGACCTCAATAACTCTGTAATATAATTAATCATTAACCAATTATTAGTTATCTTTCTCATATGGTGGGGCCGACTTGTACCCTTTACATCACAATTAGGGTTACAAGTAAATCTTACACCCAGTCAATATAGCAAGGGATCCACATGTCCACTAGTGCTCAACCACTAGGGACACGTCCACTTGTGCTCAGCCACATGGACGTCATACTCAACAAATCTCTTATCTCAACTGAGTCCACATGAGAATCATCTAGAGTACCATCTCAAGCCTGACTCAACTGAGTCCACAAGAGTACAAAGTAGGAGACCACCTCAATTTAGTCCAGAGGAGAACGATACACCCATCACATGGGCTCTCTCACAGGTCGACTCAACTCAGTCTAGAGGAAAGCGTATCCTGGAGAATGTCACACGACGCTGGAATCATCAACAAGAATGATGCCTTCATTTTCTTATGAAAGGAAAATATTTATACTATCATCCTTTACAAAAATAAACTCTTAGGTGTTATATTTGTTGACCTTTACCCAGGTCCCAAACTAAACAAAGAAAATGTCTACATCAAAAGCAGGATTTAAACTAGCTTCCATGAAAGCTAGAACTACTTTGATTTGTCTCAAGGATCTCTTCATTTATGAATATTGAAATTACTGGATCTCATCTAATTTAGATACGAAATCTAGTTCTATATAGTCCGTTCTTGTCCAAAATTGGTTAACAATAAAGTTTCTAAAATTAGCCCCCAAAATATATGAGTGCCAAAAAGGGGCAAAAATTTATGCCAAAACTACTAAAATGGGACATTCTAAAAATTGCTGTTTAAAACTAGAAAGTGTAAAAGTTCTAGGACCAAAAGACAATAACCTTAGGGATATAAATTGGTTCCTCTATAGAATCCATCACCCCCAACTGTTTTTGCATATGTAGAATTATTTTTTGGAAACTTCTTTGCATTCACCCAATTTCTTTGAGATAGAGATTGTCTTTTCCGCCATTCACATATATATATCCACCTTGGAAGATCCAACATGATGAACATTATGCTTAACTAGTATATCTTCACTTAAAAGGCATGGAAAATCATAAGAAAATTTAGATTGTTCATGACAATTGACAACAATTTCTTCTTCATTAATCATAGATTGCTCATATTATCTAAGAAGACCATAATTAAAAACGATGTGTTGAAATATTGTAACTGCAAAGAGTATTCTATTTATTATTGAGTTATTATTCATTAGATCAATCCCCTTTTGTGGATTGATCATGTCGGGCATTGTAATTGACCAAATCCCCTTTTGTGGATTGGTCAAACTCTAAATATAATATGCAAATTGAGAAGTCGGCCCCTAGGCTAATTAAAGTGGTTTTAACCACTAAGAAGACAAGTCGGCCTTGCCCAGTGAAGAGACACCTTTTCAGCACCTGCCAGTTTGTATAAATAAAGGAAGCCAGTGCCTCATTATCTCACTCACTCATTCACTCATCAAGTGCGCAAGTTTGGTAGCTGTAGTTGGGAGAAGGAAGAGAGAGGCGCATTGCTCAGTGTTGGATATTCTCTAGTGTTTTGGTTTATTGTATTGGCTATTTATATTAAGGAAGTTTTTGCTGGGTTTTCTCCCCCATGAGGGTTTTCCAGGATAAATGATGTGTATCTTGTGATTGTGTTTCTCTCAGTGATCCTACCTATGCTATTGTTATCTAGTAAATTGAAAAGAAACCTAATAATAGCTCAAAACTTAACATGGTATCAGAGCCATATTGAAGAGAGCATCTTTCACTGGATAAAGAAAAACGTCACTGTTACCATACAAGAAAATTAGGGCTTTTTATTGGAGAGGAATTTTTGCCTAAAAACCATCTAGAAAAGTGCGCCCTACCCTAGTGAATCTTTTGGCACCTTGAGCACACTTTTTCAGTGGATAAAACTCTCGAAAAGTGAAACCCTAGTTTTGACTGGTACCAAAAAACCATAAAACCAGTACCAGAAAACCAAGAAACCAGTATTAGAAATACTAGTTCAGATTTCCGCAAGCTCACTTTCAAGGGGTAAAATTTGGATTTTCAGAAATCTGACTACAACAGCGTCCTCGTCTCAACTCAGTGCATCTAGCCCCTGGATCAGAATTTCAAAGTTTGAAATTTGAAAAATTAGGGTTTCCTCATAAAACCATAAGTTGTAGTACTAGTTGCAGTTGCAGTACTAGTTATAGTTGCAGTTACAGCCCCAATTCCTTCATGTTAGTTGTAGTCACCCTTTAAGTTTTAAAAGTGGAGAAGGGATCTCTTGCCATAAATCCAAAAGGTTCTCAAGATCCAACACATTCAAAGGAATAATGCAACCCAGGTTTGATTATTCTGATATGTATCTATTTGTTATGACATTATTTTTATCTAGGTCGCATGTTGAAGCTATGACCATCATACTAACCTTTGGTCAAAATTAAAGTCAAGTTATTAGATGGATTAAAGTTGAGATCATAGAGTTTATTCTCTAACCCAACTTTCCGTCAAGATAACATATTGTCTTAGTACATAAGACAGGTTGAAGAAAGCACTTGTCATCTTGAGTGAACAAGACTTGGAAGAAAAGCAACACACTCATTCTTGAGGACAAGACTCCAGGTTCCAGGTTTGATTAATTAAGTTGATAAGATTCAAAGTTGCACATGACAAAGTTGATAACTACCCCATTACAAGTAAACACTATAATTGAGGTACCAGTCTTTGAAAAGTATTATGCTTGGTAGCATGTGAACATATTGAGATAAATGCTTAATGTAATCATGTACTAGATACAACTAACATCTCCTCTAGGAGAAACTTCTTGTGTTGGTTCCAGGTTACCATGGAGAAATCTTTGCTCTCAACACTAGAAGAGTGTTGACCTCACTTCGTATTGTATTTCTTACCTTTGATCTTTGTTTCAGACAGGTCACAAGTGAAAGCTCCAAAGGAGCTACTGTGATGATTATTCGTGCTATTGTTTTATTTACTATTATCAAAAGAGTATTATTCTTGCTTGTTGTTTTGTTGACCTTGTTTCAGGTCACAGGTGATAACCTTGAGGAAGCTATAGTGAAGGTTGCAGAAGGCAACAAGATGAGACATGAAAAAGACTTGTACATAACCATATACATCCATGTACCAAAGAAGATGAAGAAGAAGCTATTTTTGAGATCCAGAGTATCTCATATGGTGATTGGTCATAAGGAGCAAAAGGCTCCAAAGATGACCAAACATTAGAACAAGAACTCACAATAGACTTGTTCAAAGGATAATGAAGCCACCTTAACAGGAAGCAAAATTCACTTGAAGTATGACTCAACTTTTCATATTTAGACTTGGTATTCAACATCAAGTATATCCTGTAAGAGATGATGAAGTCCTTGTAGATTTAGAAGAAATCAAGAACAGTGTGAGCCTGATCTCATAAAGGTTCACATGAAGAGACATCTTCCAGGACTGGGAGACAGATGCCATGAGAAGACTAGATCGTAGAGACTCCTAGGAGATATGAAATCTCCTGGAAGATTCCCTTGTTTCAGTGACAAAGAAGGAAGCCAGTCAGAAAGACTGGGATATGGATTTTTTCGTGAGACTAGAAGAAACGTCAATATTGACTTCCAAGATTGATCTAATAGATCAAGCATGTTGCAGATGTACAAAGCATGATGTGTGTCCAGAGGATTCTCCTAGCAAGAGGGAGAAGACTATGACGAGACACTTACTCCAGTAATTGAAGAAATAGTTCTAGTATTCATGAAGACAACCAGAACAACCATGATTCATATATAGTATGAGATGTAGGGGGAGCAATCCCCATATTTAAAATTGAGTGGCAGTTGGTGCAGTACATTAGTTGGGTCATGGAGACACGACTACAATAAAAGATAGAGTTACCTCCATGAAAGAAGAAGAGCTACCTTCAATATCAGTTATTGAGCCACTCTCAGTTTCAGATGAAGTTGTTTTCGTGATGAAGTAGAGGAGTTAACTTTCAGATTTCAGCAATGACTGTGAGAATGGAGCAACCATTCTCAACTTCAGAGCAACTGCAGGTGCAGAGTCCCACTTCTAGAGGAACAGTTGTAGAGAGAGTAGAGGACATGCTCCTTTGCAGAGAGCACATAGAACTAGTACATGATTGTGCAAATTGAGTTGCAACTGAGCAAGTGTACTAGATTGGTTCAATGTAATGTGAAAATTTGATTTGAAGTTGACAAAAAAACTCAGGTCTGTAGGTTGTAGAAGGCTCTGTACAGGTTGAAGCAAGCTCCTAGAGCTTGATATGGCAAAATTGACAGTTTCCTAACGAGTTTGGGCTTTACCAAGAGTAAAGATGATTCTAACCTTTACCTCAAGGTTATGAATGATGAGCCAGTGATGTTGCTACTATATGTAGATGATGTATTCTTGACAGATGAAGAAAGCTCATCACATATTGCAGAAGAAGCTCGCTACAGAGTTTGATGAAAGACCTAATGCATTACGTCTTGAAGTTTGATAGAGCCCGGAGAAGATCTTCCTTAACCAAGGGAAGTATGCATTTGAAATACTGAAGAGGTTTTATATGTTGGAGTGCAAATCCATGAATACACCCATGGAAACAAAGTTGAAGCCCTTGGTTGATACTTCGTCAGAGTTGGTTGATGCTATGCTGTACAGACAGATCATTAGATCGTTGATGTATCTGACGAACACTAGGCCAGATATATGTTTTGCTGTGAACACCTTGAGTCAATTTCTAGTAGAACCCAGACGTGTTCACATTATTGCTACAAAACATATGATGAGATACCTGAAGGGTTCATTGGATTTTGGTCTTAGTTATAATGGAGATCATGACTTCAGACTGAGTGGATGTACCGATTCAGATTGGGTTGGAAGTGTCTCTGACAGAAAGAGCACCTCAAGATGTTGTTTTAGTCGGGGGTCCGCCATGATCTCATGGCAGAGTAGGAAGCAATCAAGTATTGCTCTCAGCACGACTACATTGCTGCATGTTCCGCCAGTTGTGAAGCCATATGGCTTCATATGTTGTTGACAGATCTATTTGATCTGGAGATGGAAGCCACCGTGATCTTATGTGATAACCAAAGTTGTATAAAAATGATGTGTTCCATGATGAGTCCAAGCACATAGAGATCATGTATCACTTCATTCATGATATGATGCAGAGGGGAGCTTTAAAGCTCCAATATGTTGGCACAGATGAGCAAGTTGTTGACCTAGCCTCTGTCTCGTGTAAAGTTTGAGCACTTTCGAGACAAGCTTGGTATAGTACGAAAGGACCTCCCTCGAAAGGGGGAGTAGTGCTGATGATACTATGGTATCCTGACCAATAATGGGTAGCTCAGTTAGGATTTTCTATCCTAGGGGACTGATCAACCCTTGGGTAGATTCTTTGGGTATGTCAGAGTACTTGTGCATGTATATGCTAGCTATGGTCAGTAGTGGTAGCTTCGTTAGGATTTTTATAATCCTAGGGAATCTTATGATTCCTGGGCAAATCCCGAAGGTTCGGTAAGGATGGTCTGTCATAGTACCACGTGGTAGCTTCGTTATGATTTTATATCCTAGGGAATCTTATGATTCCTGGGCAGCTCCTTAGGGACTGTTAGAGTACCCACAAAATGTTGTTGCACCTCCCTCATTCTGTTGCTCTATGATGTTGATGTTGGGATGCTAGCCTAGTGCCGAAGATTTCTAGCTTCGTGCTGATGTTGTTGTTATGCCAGCCTAGTGCTGAAGATTTCCAACTTCGTGCTGATGTTGTTGTGATTCCAGCCTAGTGCTGAAGATTTCCAGCTTCGTGTCGATGTTGTTGTGATGCCAGCCTAGTACTGAAGATTTATAGCTTCGTGCTGAAGATTTCCAGTTTCGTGTTGATCTTGTTGTGATGCTAGCTTCCTGCTGAAGATTTCCAGCTTCGTGCTGATGTTGTTGAGATGCCAACTTCGTGTTGAAGATTTCCAGCCTAGTGCTGATGTTGATGGTGCCCCAACCTCGTGCTGTGATGATGATGTATCAACCTCATGCTGATGACGCTGTTGTTATTGATGCTGTATTAGCCTTGCGCTGTTGATGATGTTGTACCAGCTTTGTGTTGGTGATATTTTCATGCTATTGATGTTGATACTTCAGCTCCTTGCTGAAAATGATGATGATGATGCCATTTCAGCTTCTTGCTGGAGATGATGATGATGATGCCACTTCAGCTTCTTGCTGGAGATGATGATGATGATGCTTTTTCAACTTTCATGCTAAGGATGTTGATGATGTTACTTTAGCCTCATGCTGATAAGGATGATGATGCTACTCCAGCTCCATGCTGTGAACGATGATGATGAGAAAAACTTCTGATGATTTATAGATATGTCGGTCAGTGTTCCAGATGCTGTTGATGTTGCTGCCCTCAGTCTCTCCTGCTGTTGTTGTAGAATGCCCTTCTTGTTAAGGGGGAGTGTTGAAATATTGTAACTGCAAAGAGTATTCTATTTATTATTGAGTTATTGTTCATTAGATCAATCCCCTTTTGTGGATTGATCATGTCAGGCATTGTAATTGACCAAATCCCCTTTTGTGGATTGGTCAAACCCTAAATATAATATGCAAATTGAGAAGTCGGCCCCTAGGCTAATTAAAGTGGTTTTAACCACTAAGAAGACAAGTTGGCCTTGCCTAGTGAAGAGACACCTTTTCAGCACCTGCCAGTTTGTATAAATAAAGGAAGCCAATGCCTTATTATCTCACTCACTCATTCACTCATCATGTGCACAAATTTGGTAGCTGCAGTTGGGAGAAGAAGGAAGAGAGAGGCACATTGCTCAGTGTTGGATATTCTCTAGTGTTTTGGTTTATTGTATTGGCTATCTATATTAAGGAAATTTTTGCTGGGTTTTCTCCCTCATGAGGGTTTCCCAAGATAAATGATGTGTATCTTGTGATTGTGTTTCTCTCAATGATCCTACCTATGCTATTGTTATCTAGTAAATTGAAAAGAAACCTAATAATAGCTCAAAACTTAACAAGATGTGATTGAATAAATAAACATTAGCGTAGTTCAAAAACATTCTTGCCATATTTCTCTAGAACGCACAAGCGACATAATGAATGGGCTTAACCATCATCTCTAATACAATTGGAGAGGCTCTTTCTAAGTATCATTTTCCCTGTGTCCCAACCATGGATTTGCAAAGAGCATGCATCATTATTCTTGCTTAAGAGACCATGCTTTTGGATACATTTAGGACTTACCATTGAATATGAAGCATCTTTGGTGCCCTCCCCAAGCTTACTATTTTATATAGGTTGGAGATTTTGGGTCCCAATCTTGGTCACATAGTGATCTTACATTGAGAGGGTCTAAGCTATCAAGCTCCAACATCTTATTTGGTGCAAACAAACTGTTAGAATTTTAAGGGAAAACTAGAAACATAAATATCCCTTTTAAAATTTATTTATTACTGTAGTTTTGGATCAACAATATATTCACAAATTCTGATGTAAACCAATAACAAAAATAATACAATGGATCTGAACATTACCTTAGCAAAAACAAAGAACATATATGAGCATTACCTTAGTAAAAACAAATAACAGATTTACCTGATGTGCTTGCTGTTGTCCTCTTTTCTGTATGCTCAGAAAAAGCTTTAGGTGTCGTGGATCAAACCCTTAGGGGTAGATGTCATCATAAACTTGTGAACAATTTTGCCAAGAAGAACTTTATCAGAAAACCAATCAACATACTAATCATCAAGAAGAGGTTGAAACAAAAACACCACTGTCCAATCTAGAGGTTGAAAAGGAAGGCCACTATCTGTTAAATTTGGAAACATCTACAGTCATTCTCGAATGAGAGGCCATATGGGCCACCCTGAGGCTAGCCAGGGAGATTTGGAGAATCAACCAGTCTTGTGAGGTATTGACAAAAGCCAGGGGGAACGTACAACCTCGGTGAGTCAAACCAAAAGTCCGGATGAATGGGATGCTATGTAAGTCTAATGCAAAAGTCAGGGGGAATGTACAACCTTTGTGAGCATAGACAGTCTAGTGCAAAAGTTAGTGGGAACCTACAACCTTTGTGAGCATAGACAGACTAGTGAAAACGTCAGGGGGAACGTACAAGCCTTGTGAGCCTAGTCAAGCCTTGTGAGCCATGAGCAAAAGTCAAGGCATCTAGCAAAAGTTAGGTTGAACGTAAAATTCCTATGAGCTAGAAACAAACGATTTTCCTGATATTGCAAATGTAGATGTATTGATCTAGTGTGTTGGCACGTGTAACATTATCCACCATGAAGAGAAATTTGAATTTCCATGATACGAGTTGATTTGAATGAGTTGTTAAACTCATGTTGTAAAGAGTCAAGATGTAAAAAGTCAAAGTTGCATGTCTAGGTCAAAGTCAAAGTTGTCAAGTTTGTCGCATGTTGCATGGATGTCTAGTTGCATGTTGCATGTATGCATGACATGTGCATGCTAAGTTAGTTCACATGCATTGTCAAGTCAAGGGCGAGTTGTAACTGAAGTTTCAAGTCAAGTTCTATTTTTGAACTCACGTCCAAGGTCTATTTTTTGAAGTGTAAAGTTGAGTTACGAAAGCATGCATTCAAGCTCCTAATTCGAGCCTTCCTCCTTCTCCTCTCCACTCCTTTATAAGCAGAGGTCGACCCCTCATTCTTCACACAAGTTATGCAGTGTGAGGGTAGAGGAGTAGAAGGGAGCGAGTGTTGATATATATCAGTGTTGAGACATCATAATAGTCAAGGAAAGGACGTCATAACAGTCAAAGAAAGGCAACATATCATTCAAGGAAAAGGGCATATGAGTCAAGAATCAAGACAACATATCAGTCAAGAAAAGGAAGCGTATATCTCTGTTAGGAGAGGTTGCATATCAGTCTAGAAAAGGGCACCAAAGCAACACCTAGGCAATGCTTAGTTTCTTCCTCAACGTTGGTCAATAACAAGAGATTATTTCAGCAAAGTCTCTCTACTTTTACAAGGTCATACAGTCTGGTCTAAGTCGTCTTGGCAAGCTCATTTAAGAGAAGATTTTTCATGGTGGATATTTGTAAGTGATCATACATTATTAATTCAATAAAGGAAGATTGTTTGCTGGGGTTTTTCTCCCTGTACAAGGTTTCCCTAGGGTATATGTGTTGTTGATGTGCATGCCTACGTATCTACATGATTATTGCTATTCAGTTATGATTCTATATTGTTGAAATGTATTAAACTGGTATCAAAGTGTTGAAGAAAATAAAGAAATAATCCGCATAAGAAATCAAGCTCAAAATTTAACACTAACAACCTTAACAAAAACTGTCCAAGAATATAGAATTTCTACAGTAGTAGACATAAATAACAAGGCAGATTTAGGACTGCTACAACAAACCTTGATTAGGTTATTAGCTGCTATAAGATAGGTTTCATACACAGGTCACAAAAGGGTGGACAACAACAACAACAAGAGGCACCAACAACTAAACAAGATCAACAAACAAGTGGTACCAATGAAGAGACTGTGGCAGCAAGTAGGTGGCACCAATAAAGAAGCAAAGACAACCTACAAGTGATAACAAGAAGAAGAAGAAATAGGGCCAGGTTGGAAGAAGAGACCCTAGGGTACGCGATAGCTATACCCAGCAAGAGGGACTGAATCAAGGAGGGCCGCACCCTATACCCAACAAGGAACATTGATCCAAGGAGGGCCACACCATTTAACAACAAGAGAAGACTGATCCAAGGAGGCTGCACCACTTCCCAACAAGAGAAAATTGATCCAAGGAGGTCCCACCACTATACCAGCAGATCCAAGGAGGGCCGCACCAAACCAACCAGATCAAGGGAACCGTAGCAAGAAACTTAGACCAAGACTTAGCTTGGGGGAAGAGGAATGAATGTCAAAGTGAGAGGAGAGGTCTCTCCCTTTTATAGTTTAGGTAGTTAGATTAGGGTTAGCAAAATAGCCCTAATTATAGGGTTAGGTTAAAACCCAACAATTAAACAAAAATAAAATAATCAATTAATATTTTAATCATAAAATATTAATTAAAATAATCAACAAGTCAAGGTGGCTAGCAAAGACCAAAACCACATAAACATTAAGAAGGACATGGTTCAAACAAGGGGATGCAACAGTAACAAGACAAAGTCAAAGGCGGTTCTTCTTCAATGGAAAAATGTCCACATAAGTCTCATGATAACTTATATGCTTTTATCATCCCAACATAAGAGGAAGGTCAATGTTGTGATCATGTCCTTCTTAATTGCTCCTAGGTTTCATGGACCATCCCGAGAGAGAAGATCACATATCATCTCGGCTTGGTAATTAACCAAGAAACTGCCTGGTCCTAGACTAGGATACTCTAGAACACATCTAGGGCCCCTAGATTACAACTAGGGTCTTATCCACCAAGGTACACAACCAAAGGATCAATCCAAGCACGAGCAAGGATTCCCTAGAACACATCCAGGGACCCTAGAACACATCTAGGGGCCCTAGAACACTTCCAGGGACCCTAGAACACATCTAGGGGCCCTAGAACACATCCAGGGACCCTAGAACACATCTAGGGGCCCTAGAACACATCCAGGGACCTATATCATCAAATTGCTTGTTCCTTGACCAAGAACCCCAACAATACACTGGGGGTCCTCACTGGGGTCTTTTGCTATGGCTCTTACTGCTTGGTCCCAGACCAAGAACCCTAGGAGTGTACTGGGGGCCCTAGATCTCAGCTAGGGCCTTTGCCATCCTTCCGGAGAATGGCTCTTGTAGTTGCATTTATTTTAACACTCCTCAGCAAGAGAGGCATTCTCAGCAACACCAAGCTTGTCTCGAAAGTACACAAACTTTGTCAACGACAAAGGCTTGGTCAAAATATCAGCAGTTTGTTCCGCCGTCGGAACATACTGAATACTGAGAATGTTCTTATGCACCATGTCCCGAACATAGTGATATCTCATCTCAATGTGTTTCGATTTGTCATGAAACACAGGATTCTCGGAGAGCTTTATACAACTCTGGTTATCACTGTGAATTACTATGGGTTCTAGCTCATCACTCAACAAATATGAGAGTCGCTTTTTGAGCCACACTGCTTCTCTATTAGCAACACTTGCAACAATGTATTCTGCCTCTACAGTGCTTTGGGCTATGGAACCCTACTTCCTGTTGGACCAAGAGATCATATCTGAACCCAAATTGAAACAATATCCGGAAGTGCTCTCCCGATCCACTGTACTTCCCAGCCAATTTGAATCTGTATAGCCATGAAGCATTATACCTCCACTGGAAGTGTATCTGAGCCCATAGGCTATAGTCCCTTAGACATATTTGAGAATATGCTTAGCAACAACCATATGAATGCGTTTCGGTTCACACATGAATTGGCTGAGGTCCTTCACTGCGTAACAAATGTCTGGTTTGGTATGTACTAGATACATCAAGGACCCAATAATCTGACGATATGCGATAGGGTCTTCTGGATCTGAACATGTAGCTTGATCATGTGACTTCTTCAGGTTAGAAATCATAGGTGTGGTCATGGACTTGCAGTCCAACATCCCAAATCTGCGAAACACATCAATTACATACCTTCTTTGTGAGAGAAAGATTTCACAAGGTTTCTGCCACACCTCTAAGCTAAGAAAGCAATGCATAAGACCCAAGTCCTTCATTTCAAACTATGTTGATAGCTCCCTCTTAGTCTGAGCTATCAGATGTTCCTCTCCAATAAGGAACAAATCATCCATATATAAGACCAAGATAACAGGATGATTCTTCACAATCTATATATAAAGATTAGGGTCTGCTATACTCTTGGAGAACCCAAGACTCTGAAGAAAACTGTCAATTCTTCCATACCAAGCTCTTGGAGTCTGTTTGAATCCATACAAGGCTTTCTTGAGCTTGCAGACATGGGATTCTTTCCCATGGATCACAAAACCCTCAGACTGCTCGATATAAACCTCTTGCTCAACTTCACCATTAAGAAAAGCAGTCTTAATATCCATTTGGTAAGTTTCCAATTGAAAACTGAAGCAAGAGAGATGGTGATTCTAATAGAGGTATACCTGGCAACAGGAGCAAAGATCTCGTCATAATCAATTCCTTCTTTCTGAGAGAAGCCACGAGCCACAAATTTTAGCTTTTGATTTTTCAACACTGCCATCTGCTACATGCTTTATTTTATAAATGCATTTAGAGGTTACTATTGATTTTCCTTGAGTTCTTGGGACCACTTCCCATACATCATTCTTCAATATTGACTCATACTCTTCTATCATGGCATCTTTCCACACTTTATGTTTGGCAGCCTCATCAAAAGTGGAAGGTTCTGAGTCAATCACAAGATTCAACTGAGCTATCAAACTTGAGTATTTATCTGACTTCTTGCTTTCTCTGAAAGTACCTTTAGGTGCTTCATGCTTCTCCGTTTCCTTTAAAACTTCACGGCACCAAGGCACTCTAGGGGAAACTCAACATAATCCCTTATGGGATCCACTGAAGGCACTCTAGGTTTCTCTAGGGGAAACTCAACAGAATCCCTTATGGGATGCACTGAAGGCACTTTGGCCTCTTCCCTTTGCTCATCTGAAAGTTGTGAATATGAAGGTTCTGGAGATGGAGCTTCTTGCTCCTCTGTACCACATGGAAGTTTTCTGGAACGACGAAAAGTAGCTTCCTTATAGAAGGTCACATTTCTACTGACCTTTATGTATTTTTTCCTTGGTACATAGATTCAATATGCTTTTGAAGTCTCACTGTACCCCACAAAAGTGCCTTTCTTTCCAGAGGGCTCTAACTTAGTTCTCTTTTCTTTTGGTACATGAATGTAGACATGACTACCAAAAATTCTCAAATGGTCAATTGAAGGCTTCTTATTGGTGAAAACTTCTTCTGGAGTTTTCTCTTCCAGGGCTTTATGAGGACACCTGTTTTGAATATAGACTACAATACTTGCAGCTTCGGCCCAGAGAGACAATGGAAGATTTTGATCATAGATCATAGCTTTGGCTGCTTCACAAATTGTCCTGTTCTTTCTTTCTGCAACCCCATTTTGCTGGGGATTATAAGGCACAACCAACTCCCTCTTAATCCCAGAAGCCCGATAAAGATCATCATACTTGTGGGAGTCAAACTCTTTTCCATTTTTTGTTATGAAAACTCGGATATGTCTACTTGTCTGATTCTCAACAAGATTCTTAAAATCCTAAAATTTACTGAAAGATTCATCTTTAGTTTTCAGAAAATAAATCCAAGTTTTACGACAACAATCATCAATAAAAATGATATAACAAAGACGAACATTCATGGACAGAGTAGTCATAGGTCCACAAAAATCAGAATGAATAACATAAGACATTAGTTTTTCTATTATTGTGAGGGTAACCTTTCTTTGTATTTTTACGAAAACCACAGCCTCTACAAATACTATTATGCTAAAAAAAATTTGACATACCTATTACCATCTTTTGCAAACTTGGGAGAGCATTATAGTTGAGATGTCCAAACCTTCTGTGCCATAGTTCACAGGGGTTGATCATCTCATGAGCTAATGCTTGAATAACTTGACCATTGACTTGGTAAAGTCCATCGTCTTGAGCTCTGATTGTCATGGCTGAGCTCATACTTTCATTTGAGGGCCACATAAGAGCCTTTTCTTTGGAGAAGGCTACTGAGTACCCTTTACTTTCTAGAATTGCATCTGAGATACGATTTTTCTTTAATCTAGGAACATAAAGAATTTCTTCAATATGAAATACATTACTTGACTGAAGCTGAAAGGATGCTGAACCAATTTCTTTGATGTCATAGGTGCCATCATCACCCAATTCTACCTTCATATTGAACTTCTTATCTCGATAGTTCACAAGGTTTTGTTTGAAGCCTGTCATATGCTTGGAGGCCCCACTATTCACTAACCAAATTTCTTCCGATTTGGTGACAGTACCAGAGAGAGTTGAAACAAGATAATTTTCTCTGCGTTGTTCTTGTTCTTTAGTAGTAGCTCTGGTTCTCCTTCTTTGAGGCTCTTCTTCCTCATTTTCGACTGAAGCATGGAACCTACCTTTCTGTTTCTGCTTTGAAGGAGGGTTCCTGCAGTCTTTTGCATAATGACCTAGCCTTTTATAGTTAAAACATCTTACTTTAGACAAATACGAGTGAGAGTGAGAGTACTTACCTTGGGGTTTCTTACCTTTGCCTTTGTGCTGAGGAAAGCTATTCCATTTCTTAGCTTTGATTGAAAGAGCATGGCCGTTCACCATTGAGGTTTCATTTCTACTTTTAAGTCTACTCTCTTCTTCCAGGCAATCATGCCATAATCTCTCTAAGTTGTGTTGAACTTCTCTTCCATTGACTGATGAGAGAAATGTCTCCCATGATTCAGGAAGACAATCTACTGCTGTTTGTACTAGGTCATCATCATCACTGCAACTTCAATTGTTGCAAGCTGATCTCTTGTTTGGGCAATTTTGGAAAAGAAGGCAGAGATAGTTTCATCCTTTCCCATCTTTAATGTACGTAGTTGTTTCTTCAAAGTCCTCTTTTGAGTTGGGGCCTTCTTTTCATATAGATTTGCTAGGGCATCAAAGCATTCCTTAGCTGTCCTTAGATGAGCAATAAGGGGCATCATGCTGTCCTTAACCGAGTCAAAAATGACCTTCTTGGATTTGGCCTGTCTCTTCTTATAGGCTGCTCTTCCTTCATTTGAAGTAGGTTCTTCCATCACCCTGGTAACCAGCTCATCCAAGTCACTTTGTTTTAGGATATTAAAAATCCTAGCCTTCCAGGCATTGAAGTTTGAAGCCCCTTCAAACCTATCTTCTGCTTTGACTGAAGATGAAGGCATACTGAAAACAAGATCTGATATAAAACAAGCTTACTGTTGATCTGCAAAACAAACCCTTAGGTGTGGATCTACGCAGGCTCAAAAGTTTGCCACAATTGAGCTCTTTTCACGCCCTAAGCTCTGATACCATGTTAGAATATTAAGGGCAAATTGGAAACACAAATGTCCCTTTTAAATTTTATTTACTACTGTAGTTTTGGATCAACAATATATTAACAAATTCTGATGTAAACCAATAACAGAAATAATACAATGGATTTGAACATTACCTTAGCAAAAACAAAGAACAGATCTGAACATTACCTTAGTAAAAACAAATAACAGATTTACCCGATGTGCTTGCTGTTGTCCTCTTTTCTGTATGCCCAGAAAAAACTTTAGGTGTCATGGATCAAACCCTTAGGGGTAGATCTCATCATAAACTTGTGAACAGTTTTTCCAAGAAGAACTTTATCAAAAAACCGATCAGCATACCAGTCATCAAGAAGGGGCTGAAACAAAAACACCACTGTCAAATCTAGAGGTTGAAAAGGAAGGCCACTAACAACCTTAACACAAACTATCCAAGAATATAGAATTTCTACAGCAGTAGACAAAAATAACAAGGCAGATTTAGGGCTGCTACAATAAACCTTGATTAGGTTACTAGCTGCTGTAAGATAGGTTTCATACATAGGTCACAAAAAGGTGGACGACGACAGTAACAAGAGGCACCAACAACTAAACATGATCAACAATCAAGCAGTATCAATAAAGAGACTGTGGCAGCAAGTAGGTGGCACCAGTAAAGAAGCAAAGGCAGCCTAAAAGTGACGGCATCAGCAAGAAGAAATAGCGACAGGTTGGAAGAAGAGATCCTAGGGGTCTGCGACAGCTATACCCAACAAGAGGACCTGAACCAAGGAGGGCCGCACCCTATACCCAACAAGGAAGACTGATCCAAGGAGGGCTGCACCATTTATCAACAAGAGAAGACTGATCCAAGGAGGCTGCACCACTTCACCACAGGAGAAAACTGATCCAAGGAGGCTATACCACTATACTAGCAGATCCAAGGAGGGTCACACCTCAAACCAACTAGAGCAAGGGAGCTGCAACAAGAAACCCAAGACTTAGCTTGGAGGAAGAGGAATGAATGTCAAAGTGAGAGGAGAGGTCTCTCCCTTTTATAGTTTAGGTACGTAGATTAGGGTTAGCAAAATAGCCCTAATTTTAGGGTTAGGTTAAAACCCAACAATTAAACAAAAATAAAATAATCAATTAATATTTTAATCATAAAATATTAATTAGAATAATCAACAAGTCAAGGTGGCTAGAAAAGACCAAAACCACATAAACATTAATAAGGACGTGGCTCAAGCAAGGGGATGCAACAATAACAAGACAAAGTCAAAAGGGGTTCTTCTTCAATGGCAAAATGTCCACATAAGTCTCATGATAACTTATAAGCTTTTATCATCCCAGCATAAGATGAAGGTCAATGATGTCATCATGTTCTTCTTAACTGCTCCTAGGTCTCATGGACCAGCCCGAGAGAGAAGAAGATCACACATCATCTTGGCTTGATACTTAACCAAGAAACTGACTGACCCCATACTAGGATACGCTAGAATACATTTGGGGGCCCTAGATTACAACTAGGGTCTTATCCACCAAGGTACACAACCAAGGATCAATCCAAGCACGAGTAAGGATTCCCTGGAACACATCTAGGGCATCAAACTGCTTGGTCCTTGATTAAGAACCCGAACAATACATTGGGGCCCCTCACTAGGGTCTTTTGCCATGACTCTAACGGCTTGGTCCTAGACCAAGAACCTTAGGAGTGTACTGGGGGCCCTAGATCTCAACTAGGGTCTTTGCCATCCTCTCGGATAATGGCTCTTGTAGCTGCATTAATTTTAACACAAACCATTCCCTAATATATCGTACAAGTAGAGTTTGGTGCATGTCCCCTTTGCTTTGAGATAGCCTTCATCGTTATCATCTATTTTCATAGAGTACGACAGATGGTAGAATCCTCTTTAGTGTTGATGAATGCAATTATAGGAGACATCCTCCAGCTTACAAACCTGTGAGATGTGGAATATAGCAGCTATGTGAAGTCTTACTCTCAGCATACAAACCTGAGAGAAAGACCCTAATAAAGGGTTCGTGGTTCCAGCCTGGGACAGGGGCTAGGAATGTATATGGCCTTCTCCATGACGTGAGAGAGAAGAACTCCAAATGATTATCCGATGTAAGAGCGATCTGTTGAGTTAGGGAAATCTTGAAAAGCGCTGGGCACATCATCATGAGAATAAGAACGAAGATGATGTGATGGCCTCCTTTGAACAACAACAGAGTTGATGAGAAGACTCCAGATGATCCTCCTGTTGGTGGCAGTGGGAAAGTAGATCTGTAGAGCAAAACGTGCCTATGGACGAGCATAGGTGAATGTGTGAGGACCTGGCTATTCTGTGTGATGAAGTGAATTAGGTCCATGGCATCCCTATGGATGTGAACCCTAGTGGATGAGCACTAGTGGGTGTATCAGATCCTTTGCTATATATTGTTCAAGAGTCAAACCTACCTGTAACCCTAGTTATTGTGTAAAGGGTACATGTCGGGCCTATCTTATTGTGTCTAAAGATAAACTGTAAAAGATAATTAATATTAATATTAATTATTATAATAATAAACAATTAATATGTCTAAGTGAAGTCAACCCTATTGTGCCAATAAACACTTCAGTTGATAGGACAAGTCTAATATAAGTAAGAGGAAATCTTTCATTTGTAGACACACACTCACTTGTAAGTTTTGGAAATTTCAGCAAGTATACTTCTCGGTCAAAGTTGCGCACCTCTCTTGGGTGCTAGGGTTTCTAGGTTTTGTGCACCCTCTTGTGTGCTAGGATATTCTTGGTGGTAAAGGTCTTTCTCTTGAAGATTATAGTAAAGGATTTGGCTGGGTTTTTCTCCCTTGTTTGAGAAGGGTTTCCCAGGATACATCTTGTGTTCTTGTGCATGGTGCTTTTTCATGTGATCTTGGTTGCTGCAGCATATATGGTTATGGTTAATTGTTAAAATGGAATGAACTTCATGGATAGCCTAATGCTATAAAAACTTAACATGGTATCAGAGCATAGGTCATGAAAGAACCCATTGCACAAGCATCCACCAAGTCTCATCCCTTTTCAGTAAACCCTCCACTTCTGCAAAACCGTACGACCTTCCCAGGGTTCCAGAAAATTCTATACGACCCTCCTCCTTGAAGTATTTCAACCGCTGAAACTTGGATGCTGAGGCTGATTCCACCATAGAAGAGTACAACCTTTTCCGACGCATCTCCAGAGTCTCTCAAAACTTAATTCCGAGAAAATTTGATTTTTGGCCCTAGGGTTTCTAGGGTGCCAAAACTTCTGTAGAATATTTCTGTTTTTCTGAAGAAATATTGTTTTGGATCAACAAGCATCTCTGTGATACTATTAAATTGATTTTTGGCAATCATAAGTCCAAACATAATCCAGACTACAAAGATTCAAAGAAAAGATGAAGAACAAAACTCCAATGGAAGATAGGCTTGATGGAGGAATCAACTTTAACACTTGGAAATCAAAGCTTCTAGTCACTCTTGAAGAAGAAGATCTCCTGGATGCAACCACTAAAACTCAACCAGAAACAACAACTGAATTAGAAAAGAAAATAAGAAAAGAAGATGACGCCAGAGCAAGGAAAATAATCATTTACTCAGTAAGAGATCACCTCTTGCCCCGGATTGCAAATCTGAAGACTGCCTACGATATGTACAAAACGCTAAAAGGAATGTTTGAAAGTGACAACACTCTCAGAGCCCTCGCCTTGAGAAGTCAACTCCAAAGTACTAAGATGATGAAAGATGACACAGTTGCACTTTTCTTCATGAAGTTATCAGAAGTTAGAGAACAACTAGAGACAATTGGAGAAAACATGTCTGATAGAGAACTTGTCTTAACTACTCTTCAGAATCTTCCAAAATCATGGGAGCCCTTCCTCCAGAGCATCAATGGAAGGAAACTCTACCAACATTTGAGCGACTATGGATAGATTGTACTCAAGAAGAACTAAGACTCAGAAATAGAGGAGTGGAAGATAACTCAGAAGAAAATCACGCTCTTGCACTTCATACCAGAAAAGGAGGAAAATTCAAAAGAAACTTCAGGCAAACATTTAAAGAAGAAAAGCGTTCATATCAAAGAAGAGACCTCTCAAAAGTTCAATGCTACAGATGTGACAAGTATGGACATGTTGCTAAATATTGTCCAACCAGAAAGAAGGAAAAACAATATGCCATCACTGCTGACGTCGATCCTGATCCACCTCAAGAAAATGAAGAAAGAAGAAACGAGAAGTATTTTCTCTAAAGAAGAACGTTACTACAAATAGGTAAAGTCTTTCTGTTCTAAATCTTACAATGAATTGCATGTTTCTTAAAATAAAAGAAGAATATCACTACTTATAAAAGAGCTTTCAAAACTTGGACCATTATCCCTGGTACGAGAGTCCAAAACCTTGTCCCTTGTGCAAAGAACAAAGAAGAAACATTATTCTTGAAAGAAGGATACAATGAATCTTCAAAGACATTCCAGATCAACATCCCTAGTCAGAAACAAATTAAGACAAGCATAAGCGTCGTCTTTTAAAGAAGACAAAATCTTTCAAAGACCCAAAGAATCTCAAATGGAGATTGATAGTAAGACTATATCTTCTCCTCCTTCAACAGTTCAGTGGGAGGAAGACATTATTCTAGTTGATCCAGTTGCTCTAGTTGATATGCTCAGAGATATTGCAGTAGGGTTTAAAAGCCTACCTAAACTCACTCTACTAGAGGCAGAGAAACATACAAGCTTCTCAAGGCACATTCCGAGAAAGCAAAAAGAGATTTTTCGAGCTATCCTTCAGTCATGAGCCATTTCATTGATGCCGAGACTCCGTGTCTTAGAAAAGCAACAAGAGAACCAGTATGACAAGATGTCATAACAGAGGACTACCAGTACATATTAGAATGATGCATAAGATATTATTCAGGAACCAAGAAGGGAAGTTTGTGGTAACTTCCAAGTGGATCTATAAGATCAAGCATGCAACTGATGAAAATGTCGAGAAATTCAAAAACGAGATCTATAGCCAGAGGCTTCTCATAAACAGAGGGAGTTGTCTATGATGAGACACTTGACCCAATGAACATGATACACTTCTATCAGTACTACTTTCCATGAGTTGTAAACTATATCAGATAGATAGATTCTTGATGAGTTTGTATTGCTTATCCAAACCTATATTATTACAGTGTTGATGACTTATTCAGAAAGCCTTGTTGTTGAAAACAAGCAAGCATTGACTTCTGATTTTTATAAAGGATTTGAGTACGATACATTACTTCTTGGGACAAAAAGTATGACGGAGGATAGATGAAAATTTTCTGATTCAAGGAAAACATACAGTGGGAATTTTAAAGAAGTATGACGGAATGCAAATCCACCGTGATGGATTTAAAGAAGAAGATTGATGATGATTAAGATGATACTAATCCACAGTTGATTGGATCACTGATGTATTCGATCAACACCAGACTTGATTCATGCCACACAGTGAATGCGATGAGTCAACCGAGACAAACTCACTAGGCAAGAACAAAACATGTATCAAGACAGAGTTGGATATGGTTCAAGATATGCCTCCAGTGTGAACTTGAGTTGGCAGAACATGTCGATTCAGATTGAGCAGAAAGTACAGTGAACCGGAAAAGAACATCTGGTTGATGCTCTACCTTGAAGTCTTCTAGGGTTTCCTGACACAGCAGGAAACAAAACTCTGTGTCCTTGAGTGCACCAGAGATAGAGTATATAAATATCAGTGAGTGTGCGAAATAATGTGGCTTCACAAACTTCCGACAGATTTACTTGACCGTGAGATGGATCCTATGATGATAACTAAGAGCCGTGTGTAAAAACTCCTTGAGATTCCAGTGTTTCCTGATGGTTCAAAAACACGACGAGATGAAATACCTTCATATCAGAGATATGATACAGAAGAAAGATTGTATACTTGCAATACCTTCCTACACCTGAGCAGACTGCAAACATTTACTTGGTGAAGAACTCCTTCAGAGTTAAGAGGGAGTATGGATGACCTTAGCCAAAAACAAAACTTAGAGTACATCGTTATGAGACTTGGCTTGATGGAGAATGCCTCCCTAGCTGAGAGGGAGTGTTGATGAGTGCAGCTATAGGAGACATCGTCCAACTTACAAACCTGTGAGATGTGGAATATAGCAACTATGTGAAGTCTTACTCTCAGCTTACAAACTTGAGAGAAAGCCCCTAATAAAGGGTTTGTGGTTCCAGCCTGGGACAAGGGCTAGGAATGTATATGGCCTCCTCCATGACGTGAGAGAGAAGAACTCCAGATGATTATCCGATGTAAGAGCGATCTGTTGAGTTAGGGAAATCTCGAAAAGCGCTGGGCACATCATCATGAGAATAAGAACGAAGATGATGTGATGGCCTCCTTTGAACAACAACAGAGTTGATGAGAAGAGTCCAGATGATCCTCCTGTTGGTGGCAGTGGGAAAGTAGATCTGTAGAGCAAGACGTGCCTATGGACGAGCATTGGTGAATGTGTGAGGACCTGGCTCATCTGTGTGATGCAGTGAATCAAGTCCATGGCATCCCTATGGATGTGACCCCTAGTGGATGAGCACTAGTGGGTGTATCAAATCCTTTGCTATATATATATTGTTCAAGAGTTAGACCTACTTGTAACCCTAGTTATTGTGTAAAGGGTACAGGTCGACCCTATTTTATTGTGTCTAAAGATAAACTGTAAAGGATAATTAATATTAATATTAATAGTAATATTAATATTAATTATTATAATAATAAACAATTAATATGTAAGTGAAGTCGGCCCTGTTATTCTCGTTTTCTAGGGATAACTAGGAGATCATGTCTCGAGGCCCACAGGTCCTAGACATGGAGTACCGAAAGCAGGATTGACCTGAGCATGGCCCTGGAAGGCCCATCCTTCTTCTTTTTCGCCAGACTTGTCCTGTTAGCAGCAGCAGCTTCCATCACCATCGGCTTGGACTTGCATCAGAGAAGACTCTTGCTCTATGAGGTAATTGGTCCAAGGTATCATGGTATGTGTCATGTTTGATCGTTATAACTTTCTTATATATGCATCAGGTTCCTTACATTTCTGACAACTGCTTGGATCTTACACTAATTCACTTGACCATTGTTGGGGGGATTAACGGGGTGCCCTAGCAAGCTTGTATTTATGGGTTTTGGTTAGCCACCAGGGGGGATTTGAAGAGCCATCGTCCGCTCACGCCATACTATCACTTTACATCTGGTCTCCCATACATCCATCCCATTCCCCTAGTCCGACCATTAGGATGACCTTTGAGGGTTATACTTTGTTCTGTGGGAAGAAGGGGCTAAAGGTCCAGGGGGTAAAAGCAGCTGGTAAAAGATAAAAGCCATAGGAAATGAAACCTAGAGATGCTTCGCCCAGGGATCCTCGAGAAGACAATAAAAGGCCTCTCGATAAGAAACAAAAGGGACCCGAAGAAAAATAATAAAACAAGACCTAACCAAGAGGATGGGAGGTCTCATCACGAGCCGACCCATTATGTTCATAGGTATCTAGCAGTATGACATTGCCATTATCTGGTCACCACGCCAGGGCAGTGACCTTTGGTTGCATGGCCAAGGGAAAGGGGGTCTCATCACGAGCCAGCCTTATCATTTCCGCGAAAATACCAGTGGGTAACACTGTCAGCTCT
>JASDQU010374056.1:0-10803 GCA_032191745.1 Picea mariana | reverse complement strand
TATCTACAACTTATATAACACTTTGGTTGGTATCGTGGACAGAGCCAAGTCCAACTATTGTACATCCTTCAAAGGTTTTTGCACGGTATCCTCATCTACTTGTAGCATGTTTTGGATTATTTGGAATGTCGGGCTTCCCACTATTGTTGTTTCAATGTTTCCTTTTCTTCATATATTGGTTGTTGTTGTGCTAAGGCTTTATGTTGTTTTGTTCTCTTCTGTTGCATGATATTATTTTGTATGCTCCCCATAACTTCTTTAACTTCCATTAAATTCTTCATGATTTCTTCTCTTTGATATTATACGACATATTAAGTGTCTTCTCCTCTATATTGGACTTTATCTGCTACCAGCTCTGTGTCATCTTCATTGACAGTGAGCTGAATGGGATTCTTCTGTGCTTTCATATTCTTCCTTTGTTCTCCCATCTGTATTGTTGATTTCGTCTTTTCCGTCTGTATAGGTTTCTTTACCTCTAGTATGTTTCCAGTCCCTGTCTCCTGGGTTGGGATCTCATATTTTTTCTGTGCTCCCATGTTTGTTCTTTCTGTGCCCTCAGCTCCTAGCATTGAGGCTCTTGGTATTGTTTCCTTCTTCCTTGGCTTCTTAAATATTGTTGCACCTTCTGTGCACAGTGAGGATTTTATGGTATTGGCTATTGGGCTACTATATTTCTGCGTTGTGGAAAAATTTTCTTGTTCCTTTCCCTTTACTTCTTTCTTGAAAGCTACGGGTACCTTCCATTGATCTGGCCATTATGCTATTACCCATTGGACTTCTTCTATTTTTATGAAATACTGCATCTTTAGCCATGTCGTTTTAGGGTCTCCTCTAGCTTGTATCCATATGTTGTGCCTAGATGCCTTGAAGTTGGCAATTCCTTCATTTTATTTCACCACTTCAAGTGAAATCCTCCATGTAGCTGCAATTTTCTCCTGCATCTCTTGTATGTACATGCCAAAAATGTTTGTATTAGCCTTCCTCTGCTTAGGATATGTGTTTTGTCGCAAGGTTTCATAACTTGTCGCGCGACACTTTCCTCTTCTATCACAAAATGCAAGGTACTTCATTTTTTCCCATGCATCTAAAGTTATAAATATCAATAATCATGAATATTGGAACTTTGTTCTAGCATACTACACATCCCTGCAGTCTTCTAAGAATAAATGTAGCAGATATGGTGCCTAACTTAGAAATGTTCCTTTTTCACACCACATAGTTGTTGCGACTACCCCTGCAGGCACTTCTTCTTTGCAACACTTTCTAAGTAACTTACAAGCCATCAACTTCGTTGCAAATATAGTGTCTTTATCATTGATTTTCTTAATGATCATACCTTTTCTACCCCTATCAGTGAAAAATTGGGCCTTCACTTCTTCTGCAATGGCCTTCTCCTTTGTTTTATCATCAAGATATTCCCAAGGATTTACCCCTTCTGTTGGCAGTCATCTAAGTTTAACAATTAAATCGACATCGATGGGGACAAATCTCTCCATCCATAAAACCCTCCATGTACTCATGCAAACAATTATTTTAGGCATGCATTTACATCCTTTGCCCTGCTGAAGTGAGGGATTTCCAATAAGTTCACAATACCAAAGTTGTAAAGTCTTGTAATCCAGAGTTTAGGTTATAATATTGGGATTCCCAATGAGTTTACCCCTCTTTTCCCCATGTAGATATCATGCATAAGCTCAGGAATTTTTTCTACTTCTGTCACATCATGGTCGGTGTACTTCAACTTGGGAACACATCCCAACATATCTTTGATAACTATGACTGAATTTGGAATGTGGGGCACTGACAACAAAATCTGTGTTTGTGTGCGTGTTGTCATCACTACTTCCCTTTTCTTCAATGACCCTGCTATTGTGTGCCACTTCTGGGTTTTTTGTGCTAGGGTTTGTTGCTACACTAGGGTTTCTCCCTTCCTCTGCTTGGCTTACTGCTTCTTCTTCTGGGTTTTGATCCTTGAATCGCGTCAGACTGATTGATTCAGCATCTTTTTTTGAAATTTCATCCACATCGACTACCCTGGTTGTCTCCTCCATTGATCTATTACTACTTATGGTCCTTCGTATGAACCAACTGGGTCCTCTGAACTTTGGAGGTGCCATTTTCATAACTTGGTAATATATGTTGTAGATCTTGACTAGGTTGTTCACAAATTCTTACTCACTCTCACCCTATTTTCTCTGTCAGTCTTTTGCTCAAAAATCACAAGTGTTTGATTTTTTCGTGCTTTTTTCATTTTATAACCTCTGTCATAAATTCTCTGACGCACCTTGTTTTTCTCGTTCACTCGTTTTCACTTTTCTGATCATTTTTCGTCTTGGCGCACAATGTTTACTTTCCCTGTGCACAATGTCTTGAACTCTGTCACACCAATTTTTTGTATGTTGCGCACTATCTTAAGTTTTTTTCATACATTTTTCTGGATTTTGCTGCGCTTGGTATCCTTCAACTATATGTCTATCACTTATTCCTCTAACTACTTCTTTTTGGATTTTTCTCATTTTTCTAGTTTTTCCTTCCTTTTTCTTCTTTTTCTACTTTTTCTTTTATTTTCCTTCTCTTTCTTCCTATTATATACATTATGTACAATTCTCCTCACCATGCTACAATTAATGAGGGTTGGTAGGTCGACTGTACCTATACAATTTTATTCGACTACCATTCACCATTCCTTATATCTCATTTCCTTCTAAATCCTTTAGTTGCACAACACCTCCATCTATGATAGGTTTTATCTCATATGGCCCTAGCCAATGCATCCTGAACTTTCCGAGGTCCTGCAAGTATTTACTGTCATAGAGGAGAACCATATCTCCTTCTTTGAAGTTCTTCTTCTTAATATGTCTTTCATGCCAAGCTTTCTCCTTTGCTTTCTGTACCTCCTGATGGAAACCAACTACGATTATGTCTTATTCTAATTCCATGAGTTGATTCAATCTTTCCTGTGTTGCACCTCTTTCTGACATGTATGTAATTGTTGCAATGCGTAGACATGGTATCAAATACTCTAAGGGAACTACTGCTTCATGTCTATACACCAATATAAAATGTGTCTTCCATGTTAGCTTCTTGCATGTATTTCTATAATCCCATAACACTGTTGGTACCTTCAAGTCCCAGTCATCCCTATTTACATTACAAATCTTGGTTAAGGCATTCTCCAATATCGTGTCAAACACTTCCACTGTTCCATTCACCAGAGGATGATATGGAGTTCTCTTATGATGATGTATCTCAAATTCTTCTAGAATTGCCTAGATTGTACTATTGATGAAGTGAGTCCCTTGATCACTCATTAATATTCTTGGAAATCCAAACCTTGTAACTACATTTTCAAATAAAAAGTGTGTTCCAATCCTTCACTACTGCTGCCTCAACCCACCTGGTCAAGTATTCTATCACTGCTGCACACTTGATCTTTTTGATGGTGGTATAATTAGACCTGCAAATTATACTTCCCCCTTATTAAACACTTGAAAATTTATTTGAGGTCTCAATGGCATATCATCCCTCCTGGATGGATTTCCAACTCTCTGACAGATATCACAATTATGATAGTTCTCCTTTGCATCCTTGTGAACTTTTTGCCACCATAATCCTGCACAATACATTCTGCACAATATCTTTCCATGCATAGTTTCCTCCAACAATCCATTCATTTTCTTCTTCTAAAATGATAGGCCTTTCATGATCCATAACACATCTCCTCAAAATGTTTTATGCATGAAGTTTGTACAAGTGACCTGCAATCAATTTTCAGACTGCAGCTCTAACTACCTGATTTTTCTTCTGCGTAGTATTAAATTACTTTGGTGCAAATACTGTACTCAAAAACTCAATAATGTCAGCAAAATACTCATCAACTATATGTATTGGAAACAATTGTGCATCTGTGAAGTTGTCCTCCAAGTTATTTGGTTCCTCTCCATTAGTTGTCCTTGAAATATGATCTAGCCCTGCATTTAATCTTCGAGGCTTCACCACAACTTCAAAATCAAAATCCCGGAACAAAAGTATCCATTTGCATATTCTTCCCCCCAAAACTAGCTTATTGACTAAATATCTAAGAGCAGAATGATCTGTAAACATCTTGAAATGTTTCCCTAACAAATAATGTCTGAATTTATACAATGCATACACCATGGCCAATCCTTATCTTTATGTAGTATTGTAGTTATGTTCTAAATCTGATAACTTTATGCTTGCAAATGCAATTGGGTGATCTATATCACCTTCTCCTGGTTGTGTCAATACTACTCCTAACTCTATTGCAGATGCATCCACATGCACATGCAATTCATTTTCCTAGTCTCAAAATACCAAAATTGACGTTGTCACCATCTTCTCCTTCAAAATACCCAAACTCTACTAGCACTCATCATTCCACTGATACTTAATTTCCTTCTTCAATAATTTCTCCATTGGCACATTGATCTGTGCACATACTCTTATAAACTTCCTGTATACCATATATAACCAAGTGTACTCTTCAACTAGCCCACTGACTTCGGTGGTGTTAAATTCATTGTGACAACAATTTTAGCAGGATCAACCATCAATTTTACACACCACATGTCCTAAGAAAATACCAAAAGGTGCACTGAAAATACATTTCTTAATATTCAATGAAATATGACACTGTCTTCATCTGTCTAACATCAATATCAACACTTCAACATGATCCTTCAACAAACTGAACACTGTCCAATCATCCATGTAAATTTCTAAAAACTTATGAATAAAGTCCTTAAAGGAAACCACTACTACCCTGGAAAAAATTGCAGGTGCATTATTCAACCCAAATGGCATAACTGTATACTGAAATGATCCCCATTCTGTAGAATATGTAGTCTTATGTCTATCTTCTGGTGCTATCCTTATCTGATGATATCATGAAAACCCATTTTGTAAACAAATAAGTTTCTTGACCTCCTGCATTCTCCAAAACTTCTTTTGTAAATGGGGTAGGAAAAGGATCATGCAATCAAGCATCTTTCATTTTTCTCAGATCTACAAATATCCTTATTTCTCCTTGCTTTTTTTCATGTACTGCCATGGGGATGATCCATTCTGATTCTTCCACGGGTTCTATGACACCATCCTCTAACATCTTGTCAATTTCTTCTTTGATCTTCTGCTTATACACTAGATTTAACCTGTAAGGTCTTTGTCTTATAGGTCTAGATTTTGGCTTCAAAGGGATCTTCATCTCTCATAGCTCTCTTGTTAAACCCTTCATCTCTAAAAACATCGCAGGGAACAAGTCACTATATTCGTGCAATAACTCTATGATTTTTTCTACTGTTTGATTATTCCAATAATCTCCAATGCAGGCAATCTTTGGGTTTTTTGTGGTTCCAATGTTTACCTTCTTGATCTTCAGGAGTGTAGCATAATATTTTGAATCTAGCATTGGACCTTCTACTTCCCTCTCTCCTTCAACTTCTAGGATTTGGATATTGCACTAGTTTTCTTTTGTTGGATCTTCTTCTTCTGCGACATGATAATAGTGTAGAAACTATCTGGCTGTATATTTCTTTAGATTGTGATAATCTGTCACAATCTCCACTTTTGGTTCTTCAAAAATCCTATCTCTTACCACCTTCATCGTTGTATCTATCTATGGACTTTCATACTCAAAGGAAAATGTAATCACATAGTTCTGTTGTATTTCTTCCCAATTTGTAGTTTCCCTGTGTTGTTCCCATTTTGTGTACCAGTTCTTTGGAATGCCTTCTAATGTGTGAATAAAATGATGTCACCATTCTTCTGGTGGTACTAATCTCCATTGAATTATACATCTTTCTACATGTTCTCTGGGCTATCCAATTCCATCATACTTCTCCTCATATCTATGTTCCTGCTCTGTGTTGAATTTGATGTGCAATAACCTATTGCATTGATACCAATTGTTGATATTCTCTTTATGTGTACCCCACCAACAGGAAGGTGTAGCTTTCAAAGCAATATATAATACTGGTAATCTTTTATTTTTTGCTACTTCAAATTCAAACTTCATTAAAAATTCTTCTAAGCCATTCATACCATAAAAAATAGGAGGTTCTCTTACCTCTAAACCAATCCATATTAGAGTGCGCGTCATTCTGGCACACCTTCTAGTGGATAATTCATGTAATCATTGCTTCCAGTTCTCCAGTCCTGTTTTAGAGTCTAAAGCACAAGAACTAATAATCCTCCAACTCAACATTCCATCTATAGTTGGGTGGATGTAATCCTCTTTGCGCGTGGTAGTTCTATACAACTGATTTATGTATTCTTTAATAGACTTTATTTCACAAATTCCACATACCTTCCTCCTTTCGAGAGATCTAATGGTGAAATAAACTTGTATTCTCCTGACTCAAATATCATATTTCTAGTCTTCAAGTTGATAATAGTATGGTTATCAAAATCCCAGTCTAGACCCAACAACGTTGGATATGGTGAAGTGTTTTCTACTATGTCAATTACTTCAAAGTATGCCATTGTGCGCACTCCATCTAGATCTACCGGTATCCTCTTTAGTCTACCAATTGGCACCACTCTATGTTGATTTTATAACTTCAACTGAATAGGTGAGAATCCCAATGTGGGTTCTCCCATAGCTTCCCATGTCTTTTTAGACAAAACATTGACTTCAGACCCTAAGTCTAGTATGATATCACCCATATTGAAATCTCCAATGTTTGCATTCAACCTGAATTCTCTACTTGTTCTTATCTTCTTATGAACCCGATTGAGCCTCTTGGGTTCTAATTTCATTTATTCTCCAAAATCACATTTATCTAACAATAACTGTAATACTTGTAAATAATTTTTTTCATTCAACAACTTCACACAAGACCCCAAAACATTTCTCAGATTACTTACTTGTTTTGATGACTGCTCTTTGTTAGTATGATCAAATAATGAAGGCATTTCATACACTAGTATATCATATACTGGATTTGTTCCTGAATTAGACGAAATATTTTCTTTCAGAATCTCTTGTCTAGCTTCTTTGAATGTATCCTTTTCTTTGTGTGCATCAAAATTTTGTTCAGGTTTTGTATTCTTCCTTACCCACTGGTACTAATCTTGGTCCTTCTTTGCTACATCTTCTCGTGTATTAGCTCCAACTTTAGTAACTATGTTGATCTTCTTCCCATTATCTTCTATATTTTCCACAACAATCCATTGGACGTTCTGACTGTTCTGGTTCCTCTTATCTTGTATCTTTACCAGAAGTGTTAGACAATATTTTTCCTCATGGTCTGCTACGTGACAATACATACATGTCTCAGGTGGCTATGGATAATATCTTTCATAGTGTCTAGTTTTCTAATAGTTGTGCCAAACTAAGGTCCTATACCTTCTCCAAAGCATATTCCCCCATGGCCTCCTCCCCTGAAGCCTCCTTTGTTCCCTTGATTGTCTTCGCGCGGTGTATTATACTGTGGTCCCTGATTGTACTACAGTTGTGCATTATTGTACTGTGGTGGAGCTGCGTGTTGTTATACTGTGGTGGTGCTCCAAACTGGTGTGCATTGTTATTCTTCAGTTATTGTGCAGGTTGTGCTGTTATTAATTTAGCCTGCACCCTATATGCATTTGATGTCCTCTCCTTCATTATCTCCAAGGTTCTTCAGTACTTGTCTTCATGTCCAACTGACTTACAAAAATTTCAAAATGTATTATTTGGTAGTGTTTGATACTTCTGCATCATGGGACAATGATAGGGATCATGTCCATGTGTTTTACATATCTCACACCATGTTCCTCTTGGGGGTAAAGGATTCAACATTCTTGTCCCCAAGTACTATGCCAGGGTTGGGCACTCATTCTTATGATGACCTTTTGTTCTGCAAAATGGTTACCCGACATCCTCCCTCTTTTCCTTTCCCTTATTCCAATTCAAATGAAATGTTAAGTTCTTCAGGTCTTCTCTCAATTCTTCCACAACTCGATCTGTATGCTTATATTGATTTTCTTCTAACTGCAATGTTTCTTGTAAGGCCTCATCTTGAGTTTGGAACTTTTTCTACCTCAAAGGGTACTTTAAATGTGCCAATAATAAGTTAACAAATAAATTTCTATGTTGCATATCAGTAATAGGGTACTTCAACTTACCTTTTAGCCTCTTAAAATTCTGATCAACTTCTCAGACTGAATCACCTAGTTTCTTCTTAATCTCTATCATTGCATTCATGCACTAATTCTATGAACTTGGTTTCTTAAATTCATTGATCAATTGCTTCTTCACATTTGCGACAGTTGTAGGTGCTCTCATTGGATTATTTGTTGCAAGACCCATATACCAGTCTATGAAAGTGGTTTCCAACTGCGCAACCTTTGTATCTACGTTTGTAATCTGCTTAGCTGCCCATATCTTATCACAAATAAACAAATTCTTTTCTGGGTCATCTAACCCTTCTCCTCGTAACTTTTGTAACCAAATAGTTAGATATTTCCCTGCAATTGTGAAGTTTGTTGTACTACCACCTCCACATCGTGTAGATACTTTAATACTACTTGTTGAACTTATACTTTTTCTTGAGTTTCCACTAGACCCTCGCCCTACTAAAATCCTTCTACCACTAATCACTTGTTGTCTGAATGATTCTTCTTCTTCAGTTGTCTTAGTCGCACATGGGGTTGTGGGTTCTGTTATCACATGAAGTTTTCAAGGGTCATAGGTGCATGTTGATAATACCTAATTCTGTATCCTTTCCTCGTCTCTCTCTCTCTTTTGAAGGCCAGGTCCTAAAATTTTTCCCTTCAACTGGTAAAGTCATTTTTCCCTCTTGTTTGAGCGACCTGGTTTCCATTGATTTCTTACCTGAATAATTCTCAGCTCGAAGATTTTCTATTTTTCTCTAAGGATGAACACTCATCGCCTTTTGTTTCAATCACCAATCATTCTATTTTCCCAAGCCTACAATAAGCCATCCAAATCTTTGTTTACACAGAAGGCAACCATGGGCACAAAGCACATCTTTCAGAACAGTCTATTTCGGCCTTGAAACACAAGCAAATAGGCAGGTTCAGTTTTCAACGGTGGAGATCCCCTATGAAGATCATATCAATGGCTCAGGTGTATTTGACATGCCAAAGTTGCGTGAGTTTTAGCATCAATCAGAAGCCTAAATATCAAGAAAAGGTTGAGTTTGGGCCATAAAATCTCATTAGGGAGAGATCTATGGTGGGGAAACATTGCGGAAGTCAGGACTCCAGATGATTGTAAGGGTTATTCATCCAAAAAGTATGAAGTCCCAAAACTCAGAGAAAATATCGGCCATCGGTCAAAGGGACGCACAGTGCCAGATCTGAGTTGCAGAAAAAGTCACTACGGGATTCCAATTGAGGAGTGTGCAAAGGTCCCGAGGAGCCAAAGCTTGAACTCTCGAAGTAATTATGAGTTGTTGATATTTGCAGAAGGATCCAGGGTCCATCCAAGAGTGGCACATGGAAACAAAAGTGGGGCTTCCCTAGATCATAGATCGCGATCAGATCAACAGCTCACGTGTATTTGACATGAAAAATTTGCACGAGGATTAGTGGCTAGGAAGAAGCCCTGCAGTTGTAGATCAAGATTCATGCGTCTTTCTCCATCAGATGGTAAATATCTACTTCATGAATCCAGGCTTCAAGAGTTTCAACATCTCAACTCCCGGTTTCATCCGAAGCATTTTCTCCCAGAGTTGTAGATTAAGCACCACATCTCCATCCAAATCTAATGGTGGTAGTTTACTTCGGGAATCCGGGCTTCGGGAGTTTCAGCATCTCCAACCCCGACTTCATCCAGAATGATTTCTCCCAGAGTTGAATATCAAGTGCCACATGTCCCTCAAGATTAGACGGTCAAATCTATTTCAGGAATACGAGTTTTGGGAGTTTCAAGATCTCTACTCTTAGTTTCATCCGGAGTGATTTCTCCTGAATTCCACCGATCGTTGCCAAGGGTCCATCCGAATTAATGGTCATCGTTCAATTCAGAGCTTCAACATTCATTTCAAGTCACCACATCACTATGGGCCCATATTTATTCCATATCTACATGCAGACCCCTCTCGGGCTCCGAACTCCAAAATATGTGACAGTTGTCAGTGCAGACATGTTGCACCCTTATCAGTCATGACACGTGGCATCCATCTAGCGCAGACACATGGAACTCATTTCAAGCATGTTTGGATGTGTCTTCAACCTATTTTTGAGTGATACATGTCACCCCTCCATCCGCGACACGTCAGCATAGTGACGTCAGGCCTCCATGTCATATAATCTTCTAGGAGGTGTTCTTGTTTAGTGCCAAAATTAGCGTCATCTCTAAGAGTGGTTAGGAGGATCCAAGAGTTGGTGAGCAGATGAACTTTAGCGGGGACGTTAAATCAACAGAGGTTCCCATATCATAGCCCGAGGCCATATCAATGGCTACGCTCCATTGTGGGGATGCAACATGCTCAAAATATAATATTCTTGAGCAATCCTGCAATCGAAACTATGGTATAGCGTAAGAGATATGTGGAATTTAGTGGTGAATTGTGGGCCCAAAAGAGGTTTGGTTCCAAACCACCTTTGATGGCCCCGAAATCACACACTTATAAAGTGTCGAATCGAAGGGAACCGTGAGGTATCCCCCTAGGCATTAAGCCTCACCCCTATCTTGACACGAGATCAATTAACAAAAAAGGAGTGGTGGTTGAAACCTAGACTCACTCCATAAATAGAAGGCGTGGAGGATTTGGCCATCAAGATAGAGTTGTCGGTCTGTGGTACCATCATGGATGATTTTTCCTGCAAGCCCATGTT
>JASDQU010374055.1:56892-67646 GCA_032191745.1 Picea mariana | reverse complement strand
TAACTCTTTCCAGCTACTTTTACCCTCTGGTCCTTTAGCCCCTTCTTCCCACAAAAAAATGTACAACCCTTCCTAGCGTTCCCAATCCCAATGCCCAAACAAAGGTTGGGGGATATGAGAGGAATAAATATGGAAAGTGGTAAGTATGGAGGGAACATACGATGACCTTTTCATATATCCACCCAATTCCAACCCATCCTAAAGGGAGATCAACTTACTAGGGCACCATGTCACCCTTCCATGTGTGAATAAGGCAAAGAGCATAATTTCCAAGCAAACGTCATGAAATTAAGAAGAATTCAATGCAACATATTCAAGTTCTTCAAAAATGAGAGTGAAACATACCATGATACCCAGACTCATTACCTCATGGAGTAATACTTACTGCTACTTCAGGACCAAGCTAGTGGGATGGATACTACTGTTGTTGATAAATGGATTTCATTGAAGAAAAGAGGGGCCCTCCGAGGACATGCTTAAGTTGTCTGACTCTCTGTACTCCATGTCTAGGACCTTTAGGCCTCAAGACGTGATATCCTTAGTTATCCCTAGGGTAGGGGATAACATGACACACTGGTTGTGGGCTTCATGGTCGGAACCTCCTGTATGAAGGTGACATATATAATTTCGTTAATGGTCTTACCTTAGAATATGGCCTCATCTGGAAGTTTGGGACATCTTAAAAAAGGCCTCTTTGTCCTCTGCAGATGGTGTTCTTCCTCTTCCTTGGATTTTGAGGTCGTTGGCGACTTCTGCAGTCGTTCTACCTTTCTAAAGCTCAACCCTGCTTCTTTTGTTGGATTCTTCTTCTTTAAAAATTCCGGTGGCAATGAGTAATGCACGCTTGACTTGTGCAAGGTGAATTTAACTCCTGGACAAGACAATATTTCCTTGTCCATTATTTCCTCATCCAAATAGAACGATGATGTCCTTGTATGAATTTTCAAAGGATTTGCATGCCTTGGCCAGAAAAATGTGTAATGATGATTTAGAGTAAACAAGATGTTCCTTGTATGAAAATTAAGTAGCTCCTAGGGTATACGCAGCCTTTGGGTGGCGTTAATCAACTGATTGTACCACTTTAGGAATGCAACATTTTTGAACTCCATATTTTTTGAGTCTTCCCTTCCATGCCAAGGCTCAAAAATCTTTGAGAGGTGACCTTTGTTGGCTAGTTCTATCTGTGTACCCGTGGGTGGCCTCCACTTCAACATTGCAAAAATAAGAAGTAGATATCCATATGTGAAGGTGCCTCCCTTCTTTTGAACTTCCTCACAAGCGACGAGGATTTACTCCAATGGGTAACTAAACCAATTGAACACAACATCGTTTGCGCAAAAGTCAGCCAGTGAAAAGTAATCAAGTGTGAATTCACCCTTATAATATGAATACATGACCTTGCTATAAATCATGTAGCAGGCCATTCTCACCATCTCAGAGAGGATTGGTTCAATCCTTGTTGTGTGAGCCCCCCTCTATGTATGGAAGCGCTCATACAGGATAATTTTTCCCTTCCACTTTTCATGTTTTCTCGATCCTTGAAATCCTTCAGAGATGTCCTCACCCTCCAAAGATAATCCTGTAAGCTAGTGAATATGTTCAACATGAATGGGGTATCTCCTATCAAGCCATAAACTTCTATCATGCACCTTCCTAATCACAAAATCGGTGCATCGCACATCTTCTACAGTGGTTTCGAACAGTGGGAGGTCCCTAAGGTTCATGATTGTCGAATGGAATAGATTCATAAAGTCATCCTTCAGGATGAACTACACCTCCCCTCTCATCCCAGAGTCCATCTCGTATAACACGTCGATGTTTGTGAGATCCAGGTCAAGGAGTTTTGTTTTCTTGGATTTTCCTTTGACATCATCGAGGACCTCAATCCTAGGATCATAGGGCTCATCTGGAACTGCTTATTTTTATATTGAGCCTCATTCTCCCGATATTTTTGGAATTTTCACTTTGGATTTGTAGTAGTGACACTGTCTCAGTAACTGGGTGGTGATCGACTTCTTAGAATGCACTAGGATGCAGAGACTCAATAGGAGAAGGAAAGGAAGTGAATAGAATAGAGTTCTGAACAAGATCACAAAGTATTATAGATACATTAACAAGATATACCATTAATGAATCATCAATGAGCGAGTATTTATGCCAACAGTGCGATCTATGGCATGAATGTGCGATGGGACTAGTAACAGGGTAAAATATTCTAGCTAGATTCTGTCTTTAATCTGTCTCTTACACAACACATGGTTGGTGTGAGGGTATTACCATTTTAGCAGTTGAGAATCATGGAAACCTTATCGACAAGACCTACGTGGATCAAGACTTTTAAGACTTGACAGGACATGCTGATAGTTTTCGACAGTTACCCTAAAAGCCACAACTAGAAATGACGTAGCTATGACTTAGCCGTTAATAAAGTTCAGATTCGATTTAGACCCGACCACAAAGATTTTTTGGTGGCTAAACATGTATAGTTGAGTGGATTGGACACACGTTAGATAATATGTTTTTGCGTGAGAATTTTGAAAAAGACCTAACAACGAAAATGAGAAGGATGTGTCATGGCACTCCTAAGCACACTTCGGCATTATTACATAAAACAAAATTCAACATTGCTACAAAAATCAACATAAAAGAAAAGTTTACCTACTATACACGCCACTTTGTATTGGAGAAACCATGTTTCTTGTTAAGTTTTGGTAATGTATGGTTTCACGCATGTGCCATTCACCCACCCTGGTTGAAGGACACCATGCAGTTGCGCTAGCTTGACCGTGCTGGATTGTCGGATCTCAACTACTAGGAATTGTCCTAACCAGTGCATGCACAACTTTCCTGGATGTTTATGATAATGAATTTCATAGAGGAGTACCTTATCGCCTTGCGTGAACCTTTTAGTCTTGATGTGTCGATCATGCCAAGATTTATTCATAGCTTTTTCCACTGACTGATGAAAATTAGTGATGAACCTTTCTTCTTCCAGTTCTTGCAGGTCTATAATCCTTTGCGCAACTGAGCATCATCTGTCATGTGTGTATCATGAGCTGTATAGCGACTTGGGGTAATAAACTCTGCATATACCACAACTTCCTCCCTGTTGACCAACTGAAATGGGGTGTACTTGTGCAACTTCTTTGTGGTCATCCTATAATCCCATAAAACTGCTGGAACTCTATCATCCCAATATTCCCTATTTTCACACCATACCTTTGCCAATCCCCTTTCCAAAATATTGTTGAATGCCTCTACTATGCCATTAGATTTTGGATGATGAGGACTTGTGTTATGGTTCTAGATAAGAAATTGTGTCGTCAATGTTGTGATTGTGCTGCTAATGAAGTGGCTCCCTTGATCACTAGTCAGGCTCCTAGGACATCCAAGCCGAGAAATAATGTTCTCAAATATAAATCTATCCATTGTATATGCTAAACAATCCTGGACTACTTCTGCTTCATCACACCGCGTAAGATAGTCTATTGTGGTAATGATATATCTATCCTTTAAATGTCTTATAGGAGGCTTAATTGGTCCAATAAACTCAACAACCCATTTCTCAAATTCTTACAGTTCCCTAACCAGCTGAAGAGGTAATTCGTCTCCATGCGATGGTTTCCCTACTCATTGACAAAGGTCACAAGACCTAGAAAAAATGTTAGCATATTTGAATAACCTTGGCCACCATAATCCGACTTGGAGAACCTTTTGTGATGTATCTTTCCCTCCAACGTTCCCTCCCACAACTCCACTATGGAATTCCCATATGATATCTTTCCTTCCATGGTTTAGGACACACCTTCTAAGAATGTTTTCGAGTCCCATCCTATAGAGTTGAACTAAAATTGATTGGTAATCTGTTGCAAGAACCACCAAGTTCCTCTTTTGGGTTGCATAATAATTCTCTGGGAAAGTCCCTGTACTAAGGAAAGAAACAATCTCTTCAAGATATTCTGGAATGGATTTAATCTAGAAAATTTCTGCATTAGGGAGATGGTCATCCACAACTCCACTTTCCCCTGATTTCAGTCTTGACAGATGATCCGATCCTACATTACATCTTCCGGGTTTGACAATTACCTCAAAGGAAACCTCCTGAAAGAGTAAGAGCCACATGCAAATCCTTCCTTCAAGGAAATGCTTATTTACAAGGTATTTCAACGTAGAATGGTCAGTAAAAAACTTAAAATGAGAACCTAGTAAGTAGTGTAAATTTTTTGTAGCACATAAATCATAGCCAAACCTTCCCTTTCGATTCTTGTGTAGTTGTGTTCAACTTGAGATAGTTTTTTGTTGGTAAAGTATATAGGGTGGTCCATATTCCCTTCCCTGGGTTGTGCTAAGATAGCTCCTAGTGCAACACCTGATGCATCCATGTGTACATGGAATTCAACTTCCCAGTTGGGGTATATAGGAATTGGTGTAGTGTTGAGTTTTTCCTTGAGTATATCAAACGCCTTATCACACTCATCCATCCACTGAAATGCTTCAGAGTTCTTCAACGATTTCTCCAATGGTGTTGTGATATTGGCATATCTTCTGATGAACCTATGGTAGTATCATGTATGCCCAAACATCATGCGTAGTTGTTTCTCACTTGTAGGTGGTGACATGTTTAGGATAACCATAACTTTAGCTAGCTCTACCAGGAATCCTTCCTGACAAACAATGTAGCCTAGCAGGTTGATGTGCGACACGCAGAAATTCCACTTCCTTAGGTTCATATCTATATGTAACTCATGACATGTATCAAACATCAACTAGAGTATCCCTACGTGCTCCTTCAAAAAACTATATACTGTTCATTCATCCATGTAGACTTCTAGGAACTTGTGTGTGAAATCAAAAAATGTTGCAATAACAATCCTGGAGAGGACTGCAGGGCATTCTTTAGGAAAAAGGGAATTATGTTATATGCGAATGACCCCCACTCAGCTATAAAAGTTGTCTTGTTCTTGTCATCCTCATAAATTGTGACTTGGTGATACCTCGAAAATCCATCTGTAAATGAATATGCTTATTTCCCTGCAAACTGATCTAACACCTCATCATAGAAGGGTGTCAGAAATGGATCGTGTACACATGCGACATTCAGAATCCTATAGTCAATATAGACCCGAATGTCTTTAGTACCCTTTTTTCTTTGTATGACTATGGGGCTAACCCATTCTTCTTCTTTGATCGGAAATATTAGGCTTTTCATAAGCATTTTGTCTATTTCTCTTTTGACATTTTCTTTTAACCTTGGGATTGAGACGCTATGGTCTGGTCTTCACGGGTTTCAAGTCATTTTTAGCTCAATATTCATCTCCCCCATGGCTCCTTTTCTGCCTTTCATTTTTGAAAAGGTTTTTGGGACTAGGTCTTTGTATTCCTGCAATAGACTCTGGATTTCATTCATGGTCTGCTCATCCCAGTAATCCCCTATAGAAGCTATCTTAGGATGCTCGTTTCTCCCTATATTTAATTTCCGCAACTTTAGAGGATGGTTATAGGTGCAATTGGTCTGAATGAGTGTAGTATCTTGGATTCCCTAGTTCGTACAATTTCTTTGATATTGAGGTTCCTAAGTTCTTCTACTTCATTAGGTTCTTCCAGGTCTTTATCAACTTTGTAGCAGGCTACTGGTATTCTAACAGGGTTGTGATCTCGATTGGACTGAATCAAATGGGAATGATCAAAACATACTACTCGACTTGATATGGATTTACAAATATCAGTAAACAACATCTTCCGAATTCTTTGAAGGACTAAGTGAAGCTCAGGAGTCCTATCAGTAAAAGAAAAGTGTCTGCAAAATTCTTCTTCTAGTGTCTGCCACTGGTTCATTTTTATTCTGGTCTCTTTATGTATGTACCAAGTTTTTGGAATTGCACCTAATGAGTGGAAAAATTAGTGAACCCATAGTCAAGAGAGTACTTTCACAACTTTCCATTGCTTGATACAATGCTCAACATGCATTCTAGGGTCAAACTCCCCATCGAATAGTTGTGCACCATAAAAATCCATATTTGTTTTTGCTGTCACCTGATCGCTTCTGAGGAATCTATATTGGAAAGCTCTCTTTGCATCCTCCCAATCCATAAGTGAAGCTCTATGAGTGGCCCATCACCTAGATGGGGTATTCTTCAAAGCTATATGCAAAACCGAGATCCTTTGCTCTAACACAAATTTTTCATCTATATCAATGAGAAAGCTATTCAAATATGAAGTACCATAGTATGTTGGGTGATCCCTCATCTCGGTTCCAATCCATCTCATTTCCTTGATAGTTGCGCAACGTCTTGAAAATGTTTTGTATGAACCTTGTTGCCAACTATCAAAAACTAGTCCTGAGTCCTCCTTAGATGATTGTATACTCCTCCAACTTACATATCCATTTGCAGTGGGTTTGATGTAATCTGGAATCAACCCTATTGTTATGGTGTATAACTGGTCAAAAACTTATGATTCTATGTTATTATCCACTGGCTTAATATATCTAGGTCCCATGTAAGGATCTAAGGGTTGGACTACTTTTACTCCCTCTGCTTCAAACGTCATAGTGCCCCTTTTTAAATCAATGACAATATAGTTTCCATAAGCCCAATAAATTCCTAATAAGGAAGGGTATGGGTCTTCATCTCCCATGATTTCAATCACTTAAAAATCAACTATCGTTTTAACTCCTGCAACATCTACTTCCACATCTTCCAGCCTTCCCAATGGAAAAATGTAGTATTGGTTTGTCATTCTCAGCTGGATTGGGGAATAGAATAATTGAGATTTCCCTAGATCCTCCCATGTATTTTTGGGTAAGATGTTGACATCTGAGCCTAATTCTAGCATGACATCTTTAATTTCAAAGTCGTCCAACTCGGCTTCCAACCTAAATTCTTTTCCAGTTCACACATTCCTTCTTTCTACTCTTCGTCTATTATTATCATGGAGGTTGGTGGTTATATTGGTATCTAGGGTTCCCCCATACCTCGGGATTAGGTACAATGTGTTTCACAACTTCTTAGAAAGTCGGTCATCTCCCAGGATCTTAGAGAATAATTGAAACCAAAGGTTGATTATATTTTGAGACTGGTCATGGGGTCTTCTTGAATTTACAGGATTTCAAGGTGTAGGAAGTGAGGCATGATATTGAGAAGTATTGGGTTGAAGGGTGACTTTAGGATTATTTTCTCTTATTTATCGAGCATATTTTGCACTAAATATTTCTACTGCATCTTTGAAAATTAGTTTTTGTTTCAAAGGATCATACATGTCATACTTGGGGGATGCTTTCTAAATATTGGGTCGATTGTCTGCATTTGCCCCAATTTTTTCTCCTCCATGAGTGATGATGTAGACTTTGGGTAACCTCTCTTAGAAATATCTCTTGAGTGTTAAGCCAATGAAGTTAGATCCTCTTTGACGAGCCCGATCCTCCCACTTTGCGATCAAATCTGGGCACTATTCAATTGCGTGGGAATTAGTTCTGCAGTGTGAACAACATGGTCATGTCAGATGAGGAAAATCTTTTGCCATATTTCCTTATTCATCAAAATTGTAACATCGACCCGATCCTTGTCCTCTATTCCTCCCTCCTCTAAATTCACTTGCACTGCCACTTCCTCGACCTCTTCCTAGCCCTTGGGGTGTTTCATTTATCCTGAATGTCGTCTATTCCAGTCTATCGACAAGTGCATCTAATTCCCGACATTAGTTTGTAGCATGCGTCATGGACCCACATAATTCACAATGTATTGTATTGGGTGCAGGTGAGTACTTCTGCAGGATGGGGCAGTGTCTTGGTGTGTGCCCCTGAGTCCAAAACATTTCACAGTATTCATTTATCTCAGTGGGTTGGGAGCTTGGGAAAGTTTTATGTTGAATCAGCGCATGAAATGGTGGAGTTTCTGATGCATTCGTAACTCCTCCCATTGGTCTTGTAGGGGGGTGGCCCATTCCTCTTACCCGCGGACACTCAATTTCCAAATTCCCCTCTATGTAGCATCATGTACACCAAATTTGAGGTTGCATTGGCTTGAGTAGAGTTAATTCTGGGATCTTCTCCATGAGTGCAGATATCTGTCCTTGGAGTTTTGACATGTGTTCATCTACTGGAGGCCTGGTTATTCTCAGGCTCCTTAGGTATCTCACCATGGATTCAATCTTCATTGATTATTTCAAATCCTTTGTCAGTGTGGCTATTCTTTGTTGCGTTAAGGGGATTCGTGTCAAGGGTAGCAACCCTTGTATGTACCATTCCCTTTGATGGTATTCATGAATTGGGTGTGCCAATATCCTAATAGTGTCCTTAAACTTCTGACTATATTCCCTTGCAGATTCCCCCTCTCTTTGTTGAATCTCGTGCAAATCAAAGAGAGATTGTTGTTTTGACTGAGGTAGTTTGAATTCGAAAATGAATTTATGACACACTTGGTCAAGGGTAAAGGCCTATATTTGTACCCCTGAATCAATAACATTGATGTACCATTTGAGGGCACGACCCCTCAATATAGCCTCGAATTCCACTAACTTGTTCGCATCCAGAGTCCCTCTAGACCTCTAGATGGCCTCACATAGAAACCGATATTGTTCTACGTCCTCATCCCCTTTACCCCATAATTTTGGGTATCGGGTGATCGATCCTCCTATGTGTCTAGCCATTGTCAGTGTTCTTGTTCCTATCAAAATAAATCCTAATGGCCCTGGTTGTGATCTACTAGTAGACCCTACTATCCTTCCACTATTTATGGTTGTGGGTCTTGTTGAACTGGTTGAATTCACAAATAGAATTTGCATGAGTATGAGATACTGATATTACCAAAGGTATTGAAGGCGCCCGGGGGACGGGTGACTCAGGGCTAGTTCAACTAACTTTTGGGAGGGTTTCTTTGATCTGGGGGGTCTCATTTTCTTATACTGGAGAAACATACTCCACTTTGTGGTCAAATCCTCCCGAGACCTGGATTGAATCTTCTCTGCCTTTCACAATATCTAGACATCCTTCGTCCTCTCTTTCTTCTAAACCTTCCTCATCTCGTTCGCTCTCCATGTGACTTCTTTATTTCTACACTTCTCCTTCCTACAATATTATACTGGCCAGTATTTCTTGTCCTTACAACTTCCGCAACTCCTTTGAATTTCTTTCATATGTTCCTCCTGGTTTGATTTCTTTCTGCAACACCTCAAACTACTTCGCTTCTCTCTTTACCTTTCCCTGCAACCATTTCTCAACTATGGAAACATTCCTCGGGGTGCACTCATTTCTTGTAGTTTTATTTTCCCCCATTCGTCAAAGAACCCATTCCCCTTCTTAGGTCATGAACTTTCCCCAAGATCACCCCACCCCGAGTGCATGGGTTTAGGCTACCATCTCATGCGAGGGAAAAACTAGCATCCCATATTACACAAAAAATACCTTGATCCAAAGAGGAATTTCCCTCAACAATATTCCCCATGCCCCTTTCTTAAATATTGCTTCGGCTCGTGAAAAATACTAGCAGTTCTTCGCTGCAAAGTTGGTGATATAGCCTTCCAGGGACGTGTCAACCCAGAAATCTATCGCTTGAGTAATATGGTGACCCATTCGGTGAAGCTTTGCTAGCCTTTCTTTATCCCAAGAAACAATTTCTTTAACCCAATCTTTGAACTCTGGTGCTTCTTGTAGGAGATCTACCCACTAGAGCAACTTTTCTAGGAATTCTACATAGAATATCTCATAATGGTTGCTTGATCTTTCCGAGTATAAGATAAAATCATTGGCGGCGTCCCAGTTTAGATTCCTCCACTTTTCTTCCTTTAGTAGAAATGAATCACACTTATGTTCCCACCACCATCGAACGTCAGACTTGTGGATCTATGGAACCATTCTCCCTAGAGGTTCCCTTGTAAAATTAGGGTCCCGACAACATAACCTTTTTGTTGGTGAAAATTTTTCAGACCAGGGTCCTCTTTAGGTTACCAACAAAAGGGTATCTATGTAGTCTAGTGCACTGACATTTTCATCTTTCTGAAGGAAAGAAGTCTCATTCGAAGAGCAACTGAGACAAAAGAACTTAGGGAAGGGTAAGAAGAATGCTATACAGATCTATAACACATCTATATTGTTACCATTCTAACGAAAGACAGATTACTCAATTCATATCCTTAACACATCATACACTGATACGAAAGAACAAAGCTATATAGAACATCAAGAAAATACATGTAATTCGTAACAAACAACACATAGTGAAATTTCAGAGATACATAAAGTAATATAAACCAACAACATTTTCAAAATTTTATCTCCATTTTCTTTCTATTATATTAGAGTCTTGAACAACAGGCATGCACAACTTTACATTAATCATCTACCCTACTCATCATAAAAGAGATCAATAGGTACATCTCAATACAATATTAAAGCTGATCATAACCAGTCTAAGATATTTCCTTACTGATTACATTCTAGATCTGGAGTATAGATCTAGTTCTTGCCTGTTGTTCCTCTCTCATATCTCCTTCACACACACACACCCATTACAACTCAATACAATTACCAATTACCCTCCATACAATACAATTGTTTCCTTCCTCTCATTGAGAACTCGTAGGTCCTCTTCTCTTCTTGATTATGTTGCAACTGTATTGTCTCAAAACATATTTGTGTTGGTCTCAGAATGTTTTTTGTTCCAACTTCTTTCCGTTGCGCTTTTCCTTTCTCAACCCTCTTCACTTGATTGGGTTGTCTCCTTGACAACTTGCACAACTTCTCTTATCAAAATGAAGGG
>JASDQU010374055.1:45530-56872 GCA_032191745.1 Picea mariana | reverse complement strand
TAACTCTTTCCAGCTACTTTTACCCTCTGGTCCTTTAGCCCCTTCTTCCCACAAAAAAATGTACAACCCTTCCTAGCGTTCCCAATCCCAATGCCCAAACAAAGGTTGGGGGATATGAGAGGAATAAATATGGAAAGTGGTAAGTATGGAGGGAACATACGATGACCTTTTCATATATCCACCCAATTCCAACCCATCCTAAAGGGAGATCAACTTACTAGGGCACCATGTCACCCTTCCATGTGTGAATAAGGCAAAGAGCATAATTTCCAAGCAAACGTCATGAAATTAAGAAGAATTCAATGCAACATATTCAAGTTCTTCAAAAATGAGAGTGAAACATACCATGATACCCAGACTCATTACCTCATGGAGTAATACTTACTGCTACTTCAGGACCAAGCTAGTGGGATGGATACTACTGTTGTTGATAAATGGATTTCATTGAAGAAAAGAGGGGCCCTCCGAGGACATGCTTAAGTTGTCTGACTCTCTGTACTCCATGTCTAGGACCTTTAGGCCTCAAGACGTGATATCCTTAGTTATCCCTAGGGTAGGGGATAACATGACACACTGGTTGTGGGCTTCATGGTCGGAACCTCCTGTATGAAGGTGACATATATAATTTCGTTAATGGTCTTACCTTAGAATATGGCCTCATCTGGAAGTTTGGGACATCTTAAAAAAGGCCTCTTTGTCCTCTGCAGATGGTGTTCTTCCTCTTCCTTGGATTTTGAGGTCGTTGGCGACTTCTGCAGTCGTTCTACCTTTCTAAAGCTCAACCCTGCTTCTTTTGTTGGATTCTTCTTCTTTAAAAATTCCGGTGGCAATGAGTAATGCACGCTTGACTTGTGCAAGGTGAATTTAACTCCTGGACAAGACAATATTTCCTTGTCCATTATTTCCTCATCCAAATAGAACGATGATGTCCTTGTATGAATTTTCAAAGGATTTGCATGCCTTGGCCAGAAAAATGTGTAATGATGATTTAGAGTAAACAAGATGTTCCTTGTAGGAAAATTAAGTAGCTCCTAGGGTATACACAGCCTTTGGGTGGCATTAATCAACTGATTGTACCACTTTAGGAATGCAACGTTGTTGAACTCCATATTTTTTGAGTCTTCCCTTGCATGCCAAGGCTCAAAAATCTTTGCGAGGTGACCTTTGTTGGCTAGTTCTATCTGTGTACCCGTGGGTGGCCTCCACTTCAACATTGTGAAAATAAGAAGTAGATATCCATATGTGAAGGTGCCTCCCTTCTCCTGAACTTCCTCACAAGCGACGAGGATTTCCTCCAATGGGTAACTAAACCAATTGAACACAACATCGTTTGCGCAAAAGTCAGCCAGTGACAAGCAATCAAGTGCAAATTCACCCTTATAATATGAATACATGACCTTGCTATAAATCACGTAGCAGGCCATTCTCACCATCTCAGAGAGGATTGGTTCAATCCTTGTTGTGTGAGCCCCCCTCTATGTATGGAAGCGCTCATACAGGATAATTTTTCCCTTCCACTTTTCATGTTTTATCGGTCCTTGAAATCCTTTGGAGATGTCCTCACCCTCCAAAGATAATCCTGTAAGCTAGTGAATATGTTCAACATGAATGGGGTATCTCCTATCGAGCCATAAACTTCTATCATGCACCCTCCTAATCACAAACTCGGTGCATCGCACATCTTCTACAGTGGTTTCGAATAGTGGGAGGTCCCGAAGGTTCATGATTTTCGAGTGGAATAGATTCATAAAGTCATCCTTCAGGATGAACTGCACCTCCCCTGTCATCCCAGAGTCCATCTCGTAGAACACGTCGATGTTCGTGAGATCCAGGTCAAGGAGTTTTGTTTTCTTGGATTTTCCTTTGACATCATCGAGGACCTCAATCCTAGGATCATAGGGCTCATCTGGAACTGCTTATTTTTATATTGAGCCTTGTTCTCCCGATATTTTCAGAATTTTCACTTTGGATTTGTAGTAGTGACACTGTCTCAGTAACTGGGTGGTGATCGACTTCTTAGAATGCACTAGGATGCAGAGACTCAATAGGAGAAGGAAAGGAAGTGAATAGAATAGAGTTCTGAACAAGATTACAAAGTATTATAGATAAATTAACAATATATACCATTAATGAATCATCAATGAGTGAGTATTTATGCCAACAGTGCGATCTATGGCATGAATGTGCGATGGGACTGGTAACAGGGTAAAATATTCTAGCTAGATTCTGTCTTTAATCTGTCTCTTACTCAACACATGGTTGGTGTGAGGGTATTACCATTTTAGAAGTTGAGAATCATGGAAACCTTATCGACAAGACCTACGTGGATCAAGATGTTTAAGACTTGACGGGACATGCTGATAGTTTTCGACGGTTACCCTAAAATCCACAACTAGAAATGACGTAGTTATGACTTAGCTGTTAATAAAGTTCAGATTCGATTTAGACCCGACCACAAAGATTTTTTGGTGGCTAAACATGTATAGTTGAGTGGATTGGACACACGTTAGATAACATGTTTTTGCGTGAGCATTTTGAAAAAGACCTAACAACGAAAATGAGAAGGATGTGTGATAGCGCTCCTAAGCACACTTCGACATTATTACATAAAACAAAATTCAACATTGCTACAAAACTCAACATAAAAGAAACGTTTACCTACTATACACGCCACTTTGTATTGGAGAAACCATGTTTCTTGTTAAGTTTGGGTAATGTATGGTTTCACGCATGTGCCATTCACCCACCCTGGTTGAAGGACACCATGCAGTTGCGCTAGCTTGACCACACCAGATTGTCGGATCTCAACTACTAGGAATTGTCCTAACCAGTGCATGCACAACTTTCCTGGATGTTTATGATAATGAATTTCATAGAGGAGTACCTTATCGCCTTGCGTGAACCTTTTAGTCTTGATGTGTCGATCAAGCCAAGATTTATTCATAGATTTTTCCACTGACTGATGAAAATTAGTGATGAACCTTTCTTCTTCCAGTTCTTGCAGGTCTATAATCCTTTGCGCAACTAATCATCATCTGTCATGTGTGTATCATGAGCTGTATAGCGACTTGGGGTAATAAAATTTGCAGATACCACAACTTCCTCCTTGTCGACCAACTGAAATGGGGTGTACTTGTGCAACTTCTTTGTGGTCATCCTATAATCCCATAAAACTGCTGGAACTCTATCATCCCAATATTCCCTGTTTTCACACCATACCTTTGCCAATCCCCTTTCCAAAATATTGTTGAATGCCTCTACTGTGCCATTAGATTTTGGATGATGAGGACTTGTTTTATGGTTCTAGATAAGAAATTGTGTCGTCAATGTTGTGATTGTGCTGCTAATGAAGTGGCTCCCTTGATCACTAGTCAGGCTCCTAGGACATCCAAGCCGAGAAATAATGTTCTCAAATATAAATCTATCCATTGTATATGCTAAACAATCCTGGAATACTTCTGCTTCATCCCACCGCATACGATAGTCTATTGTGGTAATGATATATCTATCCCTTAAATGTCTTATAGGAGGCTTAATTGGTCCAATAAAGTCAACAACCCATTTCTCAAATTCTTACAGTTACCTAACCAGCTGAAGAGGTAATTCGTCTCCATGCAATGGTTTCCCTACTCATTGACAAAGGTCACAAGACCTAGAAAAAATGTTAGCATCTTTGAATAACCTTGGCCACCATAATCCGACTTGGAGAATCTTTTGTGATGTATCTTTCCCTCCAACGTTCCCTCCCGCAACTCCACTATGGAATTCCCATATGATATCTTTCCTTCCATGGTTTAGGACACACCTTCTAAGAATGTTGTCGAGTCCCATCCTATAGAGTTGAACTAAAATTGATTGGTAATCTGTTGCAAGAACCACCAGGTTCCTCTTCTGGGTTGCATAATAATTCTCTGGGAAAGTCCCTGTACTAAGGAAAGAAACAATCTCTTCAAGATATTTTGGAATGGATTTAATCTAGAAAATTTCTGCATTAGGGAGATGGTCATCCACACCTCCACTTTCCCCTGATTTCAGTCTTGACAGATGATCCGATCCTACATTACATCTTCCAGGTTTGACAATTACCTCAAAGGAAACCTCCTGAAAGAGTAAGAGCCACATGCAAATCCTTCCTTCAAGGAGATGCTTATTTACAAGGTATTTCAACGTAGAATGGTCAGTAAAAAACTTAAAATGAGAACCTAGTAAGTAGTGTAAATTTTTTGCAGCACATAAATTAGAGCCAAACCTTCCCTTTCGATTCTTGTGTAGTTGTGTTCAACTTGAGATAGTTTTTTGTTGGTAAAGTATATAGGGTGGTCCATATTCCCTTCCCTTGGTTGTGCTAAGATAGCTCCTAGTGCAACACCTGATGCATCCATGTGTACATGGAATTCAACTTCCCAGTTGGGGTATATATGAATTGGTGTAGTGTTGAGTTTTTCCTTGAGTATATCAAACGCCTTATCACACTCATCCATCCACCGAAATGCTTCAGAGTTCTTCAACGATTTCTCCAATGGTGTTGTGATACTGGCATATCTTTTGATGAGCCTATGGTAGTATCATGTATGCCCAAACATTATGCGTAGTTGTTTCTCACTTGTAGGTGGTGACATGTTTAGGATAATCACAGCTTTAGCTGGCTCTACCAGGAATCCTTCCTGACAAACAATGTAGCCTAGCAGGTTGCTGTGCGACACGCAGAAAATCCACTTCCTCAGGTTCAGATCTATCTGTAACTCATGACATGTATCAAACATCAACTAGAGTATCCCTACGTGCTCCTTCAAAAAACTATATACCGTTCATTCATCCATGTAGACTTCTAGGAACTTGTGTGTGAAATCAAAAAATGTTGCAATAACAATCCTGGAGAGGACCACAGGGCATTCTTTAGGAAAAAGGGAATTACGTTATATGCGAATGACCCCCACTCAGTTATAAAAGTTGTCTTCTTCTTGTCATCCTCGTAAATTGTGACTTGGTGATACCTCGAGAATCCATCTATAAATGAATATGCTTATTTCCCTGCAAACTGATCTAACACCTCATCATAGAAGGGTGTCAGAAATGGATCGTGTACACATGCGACATTCAGAATCCTATAGTCAACATAGACCCGAATGTCTTTGGTACCCTTTTTTCTTTGTATGACTATGGGGATAACCCATTCTTCTTCTTTGATCGGAAATATTAGGCTTGTAATAAGCATTTTGTCTATTTCTCTTTTGACATTTTCTTTTAACCTTGGGATTGAGACGCTATGGTCTGGTCTTCACGGGTTTCAAGTCATTTTTAGCTCAATCTTCATCTCCCCCATGGTTCCTTTTATGCCTTTCATTTTTGAAAAGTTTTTGGGACTAGGTCTTTGTATTCTTGCAATAGACTCTGGATTTCATTCATGGTATGCTCATCCCAGTAATCCCCTATAGAAGCTATCTTAGGATGCTCGTTTCTCCCTATATTTAATTTCCGCAACTTTAGGGGATGGTTATAGGTGCAACTGGTCTGAATGAGTGTAGTATCTTGGATTCCCTAATTCGTACAATTTCTTTGATATTGAGGTTCCTAAGTTCTTCTACTTCATTAGGTTCTTCCAGGTCTTTATCAACTTTGTAGCAGGCTACTGGTATTCTAACAGGGTTGTGATCTCGATTGGACTGAATCAAATGGGAATGATCAAAACATACTACTCGACTTGATATGGATTTCAAATATCAGTAAATAGCATCTCCCGAATTCTTTGAAGGACTAAGTGAAGCTCAGGAGTCTTATCAGTAAAAGAAAAGTGTCTGCAAAATTCTTCTTCTAGTGTCTGCCACTGGTTCATTTTTATTCTGGTCTCTTTATGTATGTACCAAGTTTTTGGAATCGCACCTAATGAGTGGAAAAATTAGTGAACCCATAGTCAAGAGAGTACTTTCACAACTTTCCATTGCTTGATACAATGCTCAACATGCATTCTAGGGTCAGACTCCCCATCGAATAGTTGTGCACCATAAAAATCCATATTTGTTTTTTCTGTCACCTGATCGCTTCTGAGGAATCTATATTGGAAATCTCTCTTTGCATCCTCCCAATCCATAAGTGAAGCTCTGTGAGTGGCCCATCACCTAGATGGGGTATTCTTCAAAGCTATATGCAAAACCGAGATCCTTTGCTCTAACACAAATTTTTCATCTATATCAATGAGAAAGCTATTCAAATATGAAGTACCATCGTATGTTGGGTGATCCCTCATCTCGGTTCCAATCCATCTCATTTCCTTGATAGTTGCGCAACGTCTTGAAAATGTTTTGTATGAACCTTGTTGCCAACTATCAAAAACTAGTCCTGAGTCCTCCTTAGATGATTGTATACTCCTCCAACTTACATATCCATTTGCAGTGGGGTTGATGTAATCTGGAATCAACCCTATTGTTATGGTGTATAACTGGTCGAAAACTTATGATTCTATGTTATTATCCACTGGCTTAATATATCTAGGTCCCATGTAAGGATCTAAGGGTTGGACTACTTTTACTCCCTCTGCTTCTAATTCTCGACAAGTGCATCTAATTCCCGACATTAGTTTGTAGCATGCATCATGGACCCACATAATTCACAATGTATTGTATTGGGTGCAGGTGAGTACTTCTGCAGGATGGGGCAGTGTCTTGGTGTGTGCCCCTGAGTCCAAAACATTTCACAATATTCGACTATCTCAGTGGGTTGGGAGCTTGGGAAAGTGTTATGTTGAATCGGCGCATGAAATGGTGGAGTTTATGATGCATTCGTAACTCCTCCCATTGGTCTTGTAGGGGGGTGGCCCATTCCTCTTACCCACGGACACTCAATTTCCAAATTCCCCTCTATGTAGCATCATGTACACCAAATTTGAGGTTGCACTGGCTTGAGTAGAGTTAATTATGGGATCTTCTCCATGAGTGCATATATCTGTCATTGGAGTTTTGACATGTGTTCATCTACTGGAGGCTTGGTTATTCTCAGGCTCCTTAGGTATCCCACCATGGATTCAATCTTCATTGATTGTTTCAAATCCTTTGTCAGTGTGGCTATTCTTTGTTGCGTTAAGGGGATTCGTGTCAAGGGTAGAAACCCTTGTATGTACCATTCCCTTTGATGGTATTCATGAATTGAGTGTGCCAATATCCTAATAGTGTCCTTAAACTTCTGACTGTATTCCCTTGCATATTCCCCCTCTCTTTGTTGAATCTCGTGCAACTCAAAGAGAGATTGTTGTTTTGACTGAGGTAGTTTGAATTCGAAAATGAATTTATGACACACTTGGTCAAGGGTAAAGGCCTATATTTGTACCCCTGGATCAATAACATTGATGTACCATTTGAGGGCACGACCCCTCAAGATAGCCTGGAATTCCACTAACTTGTTCGCATCCAGAGTCCCTCTGGACCTCTAGATGGCCTCACATAGAAACCAATTTTGTTCTACGTCCTCATCCCCTTTACCCCATAATTTTGGGTATCGGGTGATTGATCCTCCTGTGTGTCTAGCCATTGTCAGTGTTCTTGTTCCTATCAAAATAAATCCTAATGGCCCTGGTTGTGATATACTAGTATACCCTACTATCCTTCCACTATTTATGGTTTTGGGTCTTGTTGAACTAGTTGAATTCACAAATAGAATTTGCATGAGTATGAGGTACTGATATTACCAAAGGTATTGAAGGCGCCCGGGGGATGGGTGACTCAGGGCTAGTTCAACTAACTTCTGGGAGGGTTTCTTTGATCTGAGGGGTCTCATTTTCTTATACTGGAGAAACATACTCCACTTTGTGGTCAACTCCTCCCGAGACCTGGATCGAATCTTCTCTGCCTTTCACAATATCTAGACATCCTTCATCCTCTCTTTCTTCTAAACCTTCCTCATCTCGTTCTCTCTCCATGTGACTTCTTTATTTCTACACTTCTCCTTCCTACAATATTATACTAGCCAGTATTTCTTGTCTTTGCAACTTCCACAACTCCTTTGAATTTCTTTCATCTGTTCCTCCTGGTTTGATTTCTTTCTACAACACCTCAAACTACTTCTCTTCTCTCTTTACCTTTCCCTGCAACCATTTCTCAACTATGGAAACATTCCTCGGGGTGCGCTCATTTCTTGTAGTTTTATTTTCCCCCATCCGTCAAAGAACCCATTCCCCTTCTTAGGTCATGAAATTTCCCCAAGATCACCCCACCCCGAGTGCATGGGTTTATCCTACCATCTCATGCGAGGGAAAAACTAGCATCCCATATTACACCAAAAATATCTTGATCCAAAGAGGAATTTCCCTCAACAATATTCCCCATGCCCCTTTCTTAAATATTTCTTCGGCTCGTGAAAAATACTAGCGGTTCTTCGCTGCAAAGTTGGTGATATAGACTTCCAGGGACGTGTCAACCCAGAAATCTATCGCTCGAGTAATATGGTGACCCATTCGGTGAAGCTTTGCTAGCCTTTCTTTATCCCAAGAAACAATTTCTTTAACCCAATCTTTGAACTCTGGTGCTTCTTGTAGGAGATCTACCCACTAGAGAAACTTTTCTAGGAATTCTACATAGAATATCTCATAATGGTTGCTTGATCTTTCCGAGTATAAGATAAAATCGTTGGCGGCTTCCCAATTTAGATTCCTCCACTTTTCTTCCTTTAGTAGAAATGCATCACACTTATGTTCCCACCACCATCGAACGTCAGACTTGTGGATCTATGGAACCATTCTCCCTATAGGTTCCCTTGTAAAATTAGGGTCTCGACAACATAACCTTTTTGTTGGTGAAAATTTTTCAGACCAGGGTCCTCTTCAGGTTACCAACAAAAGGGTATCGATGTAGTCTAGTGCACTGACATTTTCATCTTTCTGAAAGGAAAGAAGTCTCATTCGAAGAGCAACTGAGACAAAAGAACTTAGGGAAGGGTAAGCAGAATGCTATACAGATCTATAACACATCTATACTGTTACCATTCTAACGCAAGATAGATTACTCAATTCATATCCTTAACACATCATACACTGATACGAAAGAACAAAGCTATATAGAACATCAAGAAAATACATGTAATTCRTAACAAACAACRCATAGTGAAATTTCARAGATACATAAAGTAATATAAACCAACAACATTTTCAAAATTTTATCTCCATTTTCTTTCTATTATATTAGAGTCTTGAACAACAGGCATGCACAACTTTACATTAATCATCTACCCTACTCATCATAGAAGAGATCAATAGGTACATCTCAATACAATATTAAAGCTGATCATAACCAGTCTAAGATATTTCCTTACTGATTACATTCTAGATTTGGAGTATAGATCTAGTTCTTGCCTCTTGTTCCTCTCTCATATCTCCTTCACACACACACACACCCATTACAACTCAATACAATTACCAATTACCCTCCATATAATACAATTGTTTCCTTCCTCTCGTTGAGAACTCGTAGGCCCTCTTCTCTTCTTGATTATGTTGCAACTGTATTGTCTCAAAACATATTTGTGTTGGTCTCAGAATGTTTTTTGTTCCAACTTCTTTCCGTTGCGCTTTTCCTTTCTCAACCCTCTTCACTTGATTGGGTTGTCTCCTTGAYAACTTGCACAACTTCTCTTATCAAAATGAAGGGCCCAACACTTCCTTTGCAAAACCATGTCTTCTGCTAACTCTTCCTAAGMATTTGGTGCTAAGTCCTCTATTGTWGGTAGGAACAACTCCTCCTGTTGATATAACATTACAAGATAACAAAGTTTCAAATTCTCCACATTCACTAATGAGTAAATCTACATATATGGGGTTAGACTAAGTCTATAGGAATTATATCCACCTTCTYCATTACCTCAAAAGGTTCATACTGTAGATCCATGATCTTCTTACCAATCCCCTATAATATTTCCTTGTTCATTTGTAGCTAAGCTCTGTCTCCCRCTTTAAGTGTATTCTTAGTTATGTGGTGCACATAACATGGTTATGTGTTGATCATCCCTGGCCTTATACTTTTCCTATGACTTATTCAACATCTTCTTCACTTGCAAATGGATTTGTCTAGTATTTTCAAAAAATTTCTCTTCTTTCAAGACTCCTCCTGTGATGTCTTCCCTCAATCCTCCTTTATGTCCATAAAAAACATCCAATGGATAAGGTGGAAAATATTCAAAGAAATTTTCAAAAGGAGACTTACCAATAGAAGTATGGACTACTCTATTATAATAATGTTTAATGTAGATCATATTTGCATCCGAAGACTTTTTATGCTTCTGATTGTAACCTCTCAAAAGTTGTACCAACGTATTTTTGACTACTTTTTTCTGCCCATATGTCTGTGGATGGAATACGATACTAGATATATTCAAATTCATTTCCATCTTCTCCTAAAGTGTAGTCCAAAAGGAACTAAGAAATTTGGTATCCTTGTTTGAGATAATGCTCCTTGGTATCCCAAAGTGCACCTAGACCTGTTCAAAGAACATTTTTGTCACTACTTGCCCTTTGATGGTATTTTTACAAGGAATAAGAATGCACATCATCTTGAACCTGTCAACTACCATAAACAGATAGTCATGTCCATTTTTGGAAAAAATCCATGGAAATGCTTTTCCAAGGTTAAGTTGGTACATGTAAGGGATGGTATAGACGTTTCTTTCTATTACTGGGATTTTTGGTACAAAAAAGTATGCATCCTCTAATATATCGGTCTACATCTTCTTGCATTCTATACCAATACACATACCTTTGTAACTTAGCAATTATATTCTCAACACCAAAATGTCTTGCAACCTTGGAGGTGTAAGCCTCTTTGATAAGATGTAATCTTTCATCTTTAGGAACATAGCGTTTGTCTAGCTTGTAGAGTAACCCATTTTGGAAATTATAGTAAACCTTATTGTCACCTTATTCTAATGAATCTAGCCTTGTAGTTTCTGAAACACCTTCTTGAATTCCTTAGCTTATGTGTATGCCTCTTTGTATGCATCATGGGTAAAAGGCTCCATGTGCACAAGATTTCCCAAAGTTGTAATCTTGGATTTGGGTGGCCTTAAAACCATGTATGCCAACTTATTAATGCTTCCCTTCTTATACTTCATGACTAGATGGAATTTCTACAAAAACCCCATCCACTTGTAATGTTTGGTTTGTTGAGGCTTAATCTAGGCATACAAATAATACAATGGCTAGTGATATGTGTGGATAATGGTTTCCTTTCCCATCAAATAATTCTTCCACTTCTTAACAACTTGAAACAGGGCATAGAGATCCTTATCATAGGTAGGGTAGTTTAAGAATTTCCCATGAAACATTTAAGAATGATATCATACTAGCTTACCTCCTTGCATATAAA
>JASDQU010374055.1:28271-45353 GCA_032191745.1 Picea mariana | reverse complement strand
ACATTACCAGTGAACTTAGGAAGCCACTTCTCATACCTAGGGGGCATTTGTTGAGGGTACCTTGGAATTTCTGTCATGTCTAACTGTTGAAAAAGTTTGGATGACCATTGTTTTTGGTTATTAGCTTGATTTGGATTAAGGGTGTGAGTTTGGGTGTTAGACATTGTGTTTAAGGGAATATTGCTTCCGAAAAATGATTTTACAATAGGAGAGTCTCTAGGAGGATTTCTTTTGTAATACTTGGGAGGATTGGTATATCTCCCTCAACTTTGTGGAGTCACCAGATAATCTTCTTGAAATTATCAAAGGGATGAGGGGGTCACCCTCAATGGAGTCTCCAGGTAAGCTATGTGAAATGAAGGCTTTGGATAAAAGCTTACTGAAAAAAGTATCGTTCTAGGAATATTGACTCAGTGTTCCCAGACAATGGCACCAAAAATGTTATTAATCTGTAATTTCCCAAAGCCCAAGGAAAATGAGACAAGATTGGCGTAATAAGGGGGTGATCTATCACTATCACCTTAATAGGAAACTCCTTTTTTTTTAGGAGTATGTTTGTTAAAACTACCCCAAGGGAGACGTCCCTGGTGACCTAAAGGGATGATGAAACTAAATCAAGGATGAGAAAATACCCCCCTCTCACTGGTCACTCAAGTCAAAAGGTCTTTATGTCTTAAGCGATGAAGCAAAATGTAATGGATGAAGTGTACCTTCCCAAAACAAGACAACAAGCGAAAATATGGCATTTTCAAGTACAAAATGATGTTAGTGATTCAATAAGACAATAAACCACTGAAATGTATGCTAGTTGATGTAAAATTGCAGAAAAATGAAAGTTTACAAAAACAATAATTATTTTATAATAGATGCAAGAAATATGCCTCTAAATTGCTTGAAAAGACAATGAAAATATAGCTTTTATTAGGCATAATGATAATGAGTTGTCACAAGCTAGTTTAGAAGTGTTTAGCTAGCATTAGATGCAGTTTATGCAGATAATTTGATGGATTAAGATGGATATAAAAATGATCTATAAGAGCAACAAGTAAATTAGTTATCTAGTCTAGGTTAGAGTTAGTTTTAGTTAGTGAAAGATATAAAGATCAAAGTATGAGTGTTGGTTTGATCTGACAACAAAAGAAGTGTAACGACAAGTGCCTTTAAGGGGTTATGCGGTCAAAATTTCAGCGGCATTTATTTGGAGTAAGCAACATAATGATTATGTTATCCAAGTAAAGGTGAATATTAGAAGAGTAGTAACTTAAGTCTTCTAGGCTTCAATCTTTGAGGAGGTGACATACTAGAGAATAATCACTTCTAGGCCCTAGCGGTTTTCCTCCTTCTTAGATAATTGAAGAAATATTTAGGTGCAACCACAATTGATCAAGATCACTAAAGAGATAGCAATTTAGGGCTTTATAGGCTTGTCAATATAAACCAATTAGGAAAAATATAGCAAATACAAAGTGAAGAAGTAGTAACCTAAGTTCTTCACTTCTAGGGTTTATCAAGCATGCAATTTTATAATCTTTATTATGAGCAAGAAAAAATACCATAACCATTCAAAAGTAATGACAAAATCAGATTTACTTACTTCACCAAGAATAATCATGCATGAAAGCACTAGATTACCAAATGACTTCACCAAAATTGATCCAAGTGTCAAGTAGAACTCCAAAAGAGAGGCACACCTCACAATTTCAGCTAATAAACCCTAAATAGGTCACACATTTCAGTTCACTTCCTCTTATGTGAGGAGTTTTTATGTCAAAATTAGAGTACTTTATCTCTATTTATACAAAAAATTGACCCTTAATTTATTTTAGGTCAAAGTTAAGGCAGACCTGGCCAATTTAAATTAAAATCGAAGTTTGACATAAATGAAAATAGTTATCATCTAAAGACACCTCAAAGGGTGATGTAATGCCCTTATAGGGTGATGTTGAGGCCCTAAGGTGGAAATTTGGGCATATAATGTATAACGCTTGGCCTCTAGAGGCCCCAGATCATGCCTACACATGCCACCAAGCTCACAACTACCTCCAAAATGAAAAACCTAACTCTGGGTGACGTCTAGGGTCATGATGGTGACCTCCTAGGCCTTCAAGGGACAACTTCCATAAGGAAGGGAAAGATCCCCCTGGGTATAGGTCTTCCAGAGTGCCTCCAAAGGAAACATCCTTCTTTTTCCTGGTGCAAATCTTTAGTTCCTTCTTACCCCTGGCTTGGGTTGCATCATCCATCTGTGGGATTTAACCCCTCGTTAATGTCCAAGCTAATCGTTCCCTCACATGCACCTTTCCACCGGGAAAGGTCCTGTAGCAACAAGAAGTACACCCTTTAGCGGTTCATAAGTAATAGGGACCCTAGCATGTAAATCACATCCAATAATTAAATTACCCAAACATGTGCATAAAACCCCCCTTAACCTAGACAAATGCTCAAAGATGTTATGTAATTTTACAAGTTAGGTTTGGAAAAGGTCTCAGGGTGTCCTATTGGGATAACCTCTCTTAATTTTGGGATGTTTCCCAAGTGGGAACCAATCCAAGTCATGTAAGTGTATGAGGTGGCATGGATTAAGTGTTTGGCCATGGGGTGCAGTAACAATAGGGAAATGTAAGTCTTACCTGTGGGTGCGTTTGTAGAGGGCGAGTTGTACCTTGTCATAAATGCAATTGTTTCCTAGCTCATTCATTGCCTTTTATTCTTATATTTAGTTCTTTTGATCTTTTGATTTTGTGCTTCAAGGGAAAAGTTGAGGGCCACTGTCTTGGCTTGATGACCAGAGGTGACAGTGTTATCCACAAACATTTCATGGAGTTGGGAAGGTTGGCTCGTGATGAGACCCACTTTCTCTTAGCTATGCCACGAAGAGCCACTATCCTAGTTTGGTTACCAGATAGGTGGTAGTGTCATACCACTACATTCCCATGGTCATAATAGGTCAGCTCATGATTAGACCTCCTATCCACCAAATAGTACCTTGATTGTTTATGTATCTTATGGGTCCCATTTTCTTACCAAGAAGCTTTTTACTTCTTTAAAGGGAATCCTTAAGAAAATCATCTCAAAGGTTTCAACATTGGATTTTAACTCTTGCCCTCTACTTTTAGCCCCTTCTTCCCACAAGGCAAGGTACAACCCTTCCTAGCGTGGCCAATCCCAATGCCAAAACAAAGGTAGGGGGAGATGAGAGGAATAAATATGGAAATTGGTGAGTATGGAGGCAACGGACAATGACCTTTCACAGACCCACCTAGTGGAAACCCATCCTAAAGGGAGATTAACTTACTAGGGCACCATGTCATCCTTTCAGGTATGAACAAGGAAAAGAACATAATTTCCAAACAAATGTCATGAAATGAAGAAGAATTCAATGCAACATATTAAAGTGCTTCAAAAATCAGAGTGACACATACCAAGATACCCGGACTCATTACCTCATGGAGAAAGACTTACTTCTACTTCAGAACCAGGATGGTGGGATGGATACTACTGCTGCTGATAAATGGACTGCACTGAATAAACGAGGGCCCCTCCAGGGCCATTCTCAAGTCGTCTTGCTCTTGGTACTCCATGTCTAGGACTCGTGGGACTCAAGACATGATATCCTTAGTTATCCCTAGTGTAGGGGATAACATCTGGCTCCAACGTGGGGACATATGCTCACCGTAGAGCACATGAGAACCTCAACATCTCTAGTTTGACATGTTCCTGTTGAATGTCAACAAAGGATGTTAGTAATACTTAGGGTGGTGATATCACCCCTTGTTCAAATAAAAACATCTCTAGTCTAACATATGATCATGAGCATATATATACATAATGAAACAAGACAATATGAAAATGCAACTACAACTACATTATCTTCATATGCAGATGGTATATACAATGAATGAAAATGCCTACCTAATCTATCTTACCTATACTTACCTGTGAAGTCAAGTCTCTACCCCTTGATGGGTTTTGAGGAGGCATCTACTAACTAGTAATGGATGTTTTCTCCCTTCCAATGTATTTAAATATTATTCATCATTGACTGACTTCATTCTGATTCTGAAAGGTCCAAGCTAGAATTGTGTATTCCCTTTAATCTTGTTAGGCTCACCTTTCTTAGTGTCCCACATCCATACCGTATCTCCCTCCTTATATTCTCTTTCTTCAAGTTTTTTTGTTCCTTGTATAACCCTAGTGTATTTTTTTGAGGGAGGAGGGTGGGATTCAGTGGTAAGGACTTCGTGTTGACTTGGTCTAATCAATACATCATCATCCCCTTTCTTTAGTAACTTGAAAGACCCAACTTCTTTGTCCTTATATTTATCTAAGAGTTTTCGATACTCTTCTTTGTTCGTCCATTGTATCTCATCAAAATCTTTCTCTAAAGTGAAAGACAAGTCCTATGGAGAAAATACAGGAAGGTTTTCTTTAATTGGCTCATGTTTTTCACTGATCTTAGTATCATTGTTAATTTCTTTTACATGGACCTTAGCCATTGGCATATTTGGAGGATGTGCAATTGTCCCATTTTTCATAGTCATGTTGATGTAAGTTAAATCCACCTCTAATGTACCACCCAACATTGCAAAAAACTTCCTGGATAAAAGCATCCCCCATACATCAGGGACATCTACCACCACAATATCCATATGGATCACTTTCACAGGATATTTACCAAGGTGTACTTCAACGTTCTCAACTACCCCATGAGTGGGTATGGCCCTGGATTCAATACCACACACATTCATATAAGGTCGTGTAGCCTTTAGGCCTAGTTTCTCCATGAATTTCAAATACATCATGTTGGCACCTTCTCCCGAGTCAAGAATATAGTTATTGAGACATTTTTTATTTACTAGTAATGAATTAAAAAATGGTGGGTGTTCATTGTATTGAGCCCTAAAATGGTCTTCTTGTAACATAATACGAGGGTCTATTGGTTCATCCAACATATTGAAAAACATTTCAAACCTTTCTTTCATGGATGGAACATTGATAGCCTCCTTTAACGGGATAGTTATATGCATTTTGGCTAATGTACCCTCCAAGTCAAAATTCAAGTCAATATTGTCAGTCTTAGAAAACATTTTAGGGAGAAGTATGTTGATAGATGGAGGTTTTGGTTGCGAAGATGTGGGTCCATTAGAGAGAGGCTAGTTCATTCATTTTTTCCTAGTATACACTTGGAATTCTTGTTTTTTCAACTTCTCTCTTGACTCTTGATCAAGGCTATTGATTACCTCCATCCCAGCCCTCCTAGTTGCTTCCTTTATGCCTTCTTCATGTTCTTCAGGTGTAATATTAAGGAAATATTGTGGTTCCTCAATGGTATGGTCGATAATGTTGACTTGATCATGTTCACCATTATTTAGAGGGATTTCATGCTCCCAATGTGATTCTTTGCATTGGAAACACCATGGGTTTTCCTGAACCATGTTTGTAGGGCCTAAAGTGTTAGGGACCTCTTGATCGTTCTTAGGCTTGAAAGCTTGACTACCCCTTTGTAATTTCCCTTTATAAGGAGGTATAGGATCTTTTTGTTGGGCTCTTTCTAGATTGACAATCCTATTCATCATTAACTCTTGGGTTTTTACCATGCAATCTACAATCAACTGTAGCTTTTCCAAGTTGGTGCCAATATCTGAGGTAGCCTCAACATTGTGGACCACTTTGGGTTTAGCCTCTATATTGAATCTTGGGTTAGAGAAAGGTTATACTTTAGATGATGATAGGTTATTTTCAATATTCATAGCCATATCATGGGATTCTTGTATTTTTTTAGGAGCTTTGTCTCTGATAAGGAAACCCATTTGTCCTGTAAAGGCTTTGGTGTAAAGGAAAAGAAGAAAGTTGTTTGAAGGGTGATGGCTTGCTAGGATATGTTGTACTAGCCTCTCAAATTTATCATGAAATTTCCTAACAATTTCATTCTCAACCTTTATGATGTTGTTAAGCCTTGTTAGCATCATATTAGAGTCTCCCTTGACACTCCATCTTTTGAGTAATTCTTCCTTTAATTTATCCATATATGTAATAGTAGTGTCAATGAGACCATTGTACCATCTTATAGTGCCATCATAGAGGGTAGAAAATAACAATTTCATTTCCAAATATTCGACATCATCACTGATGGGATGAAGTTGAAAAAAGGCCCAGAAATCGCTCATATGGTCCTAGACATTGACTACAACATTACCAGTGAACTTAGGTAGCCACTTCTCATACCTAGGGGGCATTTTTCGAGGGTACCCTGGAATGATTGTCATGTCTAACGTATCAAAAAGTTTGGATGACCATTTTTTTTGTTTATTAGCCTTATTTGGATTAAGGGTCTGATTTTGGGCATTAGACATTGGGTTTAAGGGAATATTGACTCCGAACACTGATTTTACAACAGGAGTGTCTCGGGAGGATTTCTTCTGTAAAACTTGGGAGGATTGGTATATCTCCCTGAACTTTTTGGAATTGCTAGATAATATTCTTGAAATTATCAAAGGGATGAGAGGATCACCCTTAGTGGAGTCTCCATGTAAGCTTTGTGAAATGAAGGCTTTGAATAAAGGCTTATCGAAAAAATTGTCGTTCGAGGAAGATTGACTCAGTGTTCCCCGACAGTGACACCAAAAATGTTATCGCACAATATGTACTTGCCCAAATCCCAAGGCAAGTGAGACAATCTTGGCGTAACAAGGGGGTGACCTATCACTGTCACCTTAATAGGAAACCCCTTTTTGTTTAGGAGTATGTTAAAACTACCCCAACGAAGATGTCCCTAGTGACCTAAAGGGATGATGAAACTAAAGCAAGGATGAAAAAATACCCCCCTCTCAATAGTCACGCAAGTCAAAAGGTATTTATGTCTTAAGAGATGAAGAAAAATGTAATGGATGAAGTGTACCTGCCCAGAACAAGACAACAACCAAAAATATGGCAGTTTCAAGTACAAAATGATGTTAGTGCTTCAATATGATAGTAAACCATTGAAATGTATGCTAGATGATGTAAAATTACAACAAAATGAAAGTTTACAACATCAATAAGTATTTTATAACAACCGCAATAAATATGCCTCTAAATTTCTTGAAAAGACAATGAAAATATATCTTTTATTAGGAAGAATGATAATCAATTGTCACAAGATAATTTAGAAGTGTTTAGCTAGCATTAGATGTATTTTATGCAAAACAATTGTTGCATTAAGATGGTTGTAACAATGATCTATAAAAACAACAAAGAAATTAGTTATCTAGTCTAGGTTAGAGTTAGTTTTAGTTAATGAAAGCTAGAAAGTTCAAGGTATGACTGTTGGTTTGATCTCTCAACAAAAGAAGTGTAAGGACTAGTTTCTTTAAGGGGCTATGGATTCAAAAGTTCAGTGACATTCATTTGTATTAAGAAACTGAATGATTATGTTATCCAAGTAAAGATGAATATTAGAAGAGTAGTAACTTAAGTCTTCTAGGATTCAACCTTTGAGGAGGTGAGCTACTAGAGAATAGGTACTTCTAGGCCCTAACAATTTTCCTCCTTCTTAGATAATTGAAGAAATATTTAGGCGAAACCACAATTGATAAACACCAATAAAGAGCTATCACTTTAGGGCTTTAGAGGCTTGTCAATATAAACCAATTAGGAAAAATCTAGAAAATACAAAGTGAAGAAGTAGTAACTTAAGTTCTTCACTTCTAGGGTTGATCAAGCATGCAATTTCATAATCTTTATTATGAGAAAGAAAAAATTACCATAACCATTCAAAAGTAATGACAAAATCATATTTACTTACTTAACTAAGAATAATCATGCACGAAAACACTATATTACCAAATGACTTCACCAAAATTGATCCAAGTTGCAAGTATAAGACTCCAAAAGAGAGGTACGCGTCACAATTTCAGCCAATAAACCCTAAATAAGGTGCAAATTTTAGTCCACTTTCTTTTATGTGAGGATTTTTTATGTCAAAATGAGAGTACTTTATCTCTATTTATACAAAACTTTGACCCTTAATTAATTTTAGGTCAAAATTAAGGCCGACCTGGCTAGTTTACATTAAAATCCAAATTTGACATAAATAAAATTAATTATCTTCTAAAGACACCTCCAAGGGTGACGTGATTCCCTTCTAGGGTAATGTTGAGGCCCTAAGGTGGAACGTTGGCCTTAAAATGTAGAACGCTTGGCCTCCAGAGGCCCCAGATGATTCCCACAAGTGCCACCAAGCTCACAACTACCTCCAAAATGAAAACCCTAACTTTGAGTGACGTCTAGGGTCATGATGGGGATGTCCTGGGCCTTCAAGGGCCAACGTCCATAAGAAATATTAATATCCCCCTGGGTCTAGGTCTGCCAGGGTGCCTCCAAAGGAAAATTCCTTCTTTTTCCTAGTGCAAATCTTGAATTCCTTCTTACCCCTAGTTGGGGATGCAACATCCATATGTGGGCTTTAATCCCTCATGAAGGTCCAAGCTAATCATTCCCTCATGTGTACCTATCCACTGGGAAAGGTCTTGCAACAACTACAAGTATGCCCTCCATGGGTTCATAAGTCACAAGGATCATAGCATGTAAATCACATCTAATAATTAAATTACCAAAACATGTGCATCAAACCTCCCTTAACCTAGAAAAATGCTCAAAGATGTTATGTGATTTGACAAGTTAGGTTTGGAGAAGGTCTCACGGTGTCCTATTGGGATAACCTCCCTTAAGTTTGGGATGTTTCCTAGGTGGGAGCCAATCCAAGTCATGTAAGTGTATGAGTTGGCATGGGGTAAGTGTTTGGTAATGGGGTGCAGTAATAATAGGGAAATGTAAGTCTTACCTGTGGGTGATTTTGTAGAGGGTGAGTTGCACCTTGTCATAAATGCAATTATTTCCTATCCCATTCATTGCCTTTTATTCTTAGCTTTAGTTCTTTTGATATTTTTCTTTTGTGCTTAAAGGGAAAAATTGAGGGCCACTGTCCTGGCTTGATGACCATAGGTGACAGTGTTATCCACAAACATTTCATGGAGATGAGAAGGTTGGATCGTGATGATACTCCCTTTCTCTTGGGTATGCCACCAAGAGACACTACCCTGATTTGGTGACTAGATAGGTGGTAGTTTCATACTACTAAATGCCCATGGTCATAATAGGTTGGCTCATGATGACACCTCCTATCCACCAACTAGTACCTTGAGTGTTTATGTATATTATGGGTTCCCTTTTCTTACTGAGAATATTTTTATTGATTTCTTGAGAATCCCTGGGTGAAGCATATCAAAGGTTTCAACATTGGATTTTAACTCTTTCCAGCTACTTTTACCCTCTGGTCCTTTATCCCCTTCTTCCCACAAGGAAATGTACAACCCTTCCTAGCATTCCCAATCCCAATGCCCAAACAAAGGTTGGGGGAGATGAGAGGAATAAATATGGAAAGTGGTAAGTATGGAGGGAACATACGATGACCTTTTCACAGATCCACCCAGTGCCAACCCATCCTAAAGGGAGATCAACTCACTAGGGAACCATGTCACCCTTCCATGTATGAACAAGGCAAAGAGCATAATTTCCAAGAAAACGTCATGAAATTAAGAAGAATTCAATCCAACATATTCAAGTGCTTCAAAAATGAGAGTGAAACATACCATGATACCTAGACTCATTACCTCATGGAGTAATACTTACTGCTACTTCAGGACCAAGCTGGTGGGATGGATACTACTGCTGTTGATAAATGGATTTCACTGAAGAAAAGAGGGTCCCTCCGAGGACATGCTTAAGTTGTCTGACTCTCGATACTCCATGTCTAGGACCTGTAGGCCTCAATATGCGATCTCCTTAGTTATCCCTAGGGTAGGGGATAACATGACATACTGGTTGTGGGCTTCATGGTCGGAACCTCCTGTATGAAGGTGACATATATAATTTCGTTAATGGTCTTACCTTAGAATATGGCCTCATATGGAAGTTTGGGACATCTTAAAAAAGGCCTCTTTGTCCTTTGCAGATGGTGTTCTTCCTCTTCCTTGGATTTTGAGGCCGTTGGTGACTTCTGCGGTCGTTCTACCTTTCTAAAGCTGAACCCTGCTTCTTTTGTTGGATTCTTCTTCTTTAAAAATTCTGGTGGCAATGAGTAATGCACGCTTGACTTGCGCAAGGTGAATTTAACTCCTGGACAAGACAATATTTCCTTGTCCATTATTTCCTCGTCCAAATAGAATGATGATGGCCTTGTATGAATTTTCAAAGGCTTTGCATGCCTTGGCCAGACAAATGTGTAATGATGATTTAGAGTAAACGAGATGTTCCTTGTATGAAAATTAAGTATCTCCTAGGGTATACACATCCTTTGGGTGGTGTCAATCAACTGATTGTACCACTTTAGGAATGCAAGGTTGTTGAACTCCATATTTTCTGAGTCTTCCCTTGCATGCCAAGGCTCAAAAATATTTACGAGGCGACCTTTGTTGGCTAGTTTTATCTGTGTACCCATGGGTGGCCTCCACTTCAACATTGTGAAAGTAAGAAGTAGATATCCATATGTGAAGGTGCCTCCCTTCTCCTGAACTTCCTCACAAGCAACGAGGATTTCCTCCAATAGGTAAGTAAACCAATTGAACACAACATCGTTTACGCAAAAGTCAGCCACTGACAAGCAATCAAGTGTGCATTCACCCTTATAATATGAATACATGACCTTGCTATAAATCACGTAACAAGCCATTCTCACCATCTCAGAGAGGATTGGTTCAATCCTTGTTGTGTGACCCCCCCCTCTATGTATGGAAGTGCTCATACAGGCTAATTTTTCCCTTCCACTTTTCATGTTTTCTCGGTCCTTGAAATCCTTCAGAGATGTCCTCACCCTCCAAAGATAATTCTGTAAGCTAGTGAATATCTTCAGTATGAATGGGGTATCTCCTATCAAGCCATAAACTTCTATCATGCACCCTGCTAATCACAAACTTGGTGCACCGTGCATCTTCTACAGTGGTTTCGAACAGTGGGAGGTCCCGGAGGTTCAAGATCGTCGAGTGGAATAGATTCATAAAGTCATCCTTCAAGATGAACTGCACCTCCCCTCTCATCCCAGAGTCCATCTCGTAGAACACGTTGATGTTCATGAGATCCATGTCAAGGAGTTTTGTTTGCTGTGATTTTCCTTTGACATCGCCGAGGACCTCAATCCTAGGATCATAGGGCTCATCTGAAACTGCTTATTTTTATACTGAGCCTCATTCTCTTGATATTTTTGGCATTTTCACTTTGTATTTGTAGTAGTGACACTACCTCGGTAACTGGGTGGAAATCGACTTCTTAGAATGCACTAGGATGCAGAGACTCAATAGGAGAAGGAAAGTAAGTGAATAGAATAGAGTTCTGAACAAGATTACAAAGTATTATAGATAAATTAATAGGATAGACCATTAATGAATCATCAATGAGCGAGTAATTATTCCAACAGTGCGATCTATGGCATGAATGTGCGATGGGATTGGTAATGGGGTAAAATATTCTAGCTAGATTCTGACTTTAATCTGTCTCTTACTCAACACATGGTTGGCATGAGGGTATTACCATTTTAGCGGTTGAGAATCATGGAAACCTTATCGACAAGATCTACGTGGATCAAGACTTTTAATACTTGACGGGACATGCTGATAGTTTTTGACAGTTACCCTAAAAGCCACAACTAGAAATGACGTAACTATGACTTAGCCATTAATAAAGTTCATATTCGATTTAGACCCGACCACAAAGATTTTTCGGTGGCTACACATGTATAGTTGAGTGGATTGGACACACGTCAGATAACACGTTTCAGCGTGATCATGCTTCAAAATACCTAACAACGAAAATGAGAAGGATGTGTCATGGCGCTCTTAAGCACACTTCGACATTATTACATAAAACAAAATTCAACAATGCTACAAAACTCAACATAAAAGAAAAGTTTACCTACTGTACATGCCACTTTGGATTGGAGAAACCATGTTTCTTGTTAATTTTGTCCAATGTATGGTTTCAGGCATGCGCCATTCACCCACCCTGGTTGAAGGACACCATCCAATTGTGCTAGCTTGACCACACCAGACCGTCGGATCTCAACTACTAGGAATTTTCCTAACCAGTGCATGCACAACTTTCCTGGATGTTTATGATAATGAATTTCATAGAGGAGTAGCTTATCGCCTTGCGTGAACCACTTAGTCTTGATGTGTTGATCATGCCAAGATTTATTCATAGCTTTTTCCACTGACTGATGAAAATTAGCGATGAACCTTTCTTCTTCCAGTTCCTGCAGGTCTACAATCCTTTGCGCAACTGAGCATCATCTGTCATGTGTGTATCATGAGTTGTATAGAGACTTGGGGTAATAAACTCTGTAGGCATCACAACTTCCTCCCTGTTGGCCGAAACGGGGTGTACTTGTGCAACTTCTTTGTGGTCATCCTATAATCCCATAAAACTGCTGGAACTCTATCATCCCAATATTCCTTGTTTGCACAACATACCTTTGCCAATCCCCTTTCCAAAATATTGTTGAATGCCTCTACTGTGCCATTAGATTTTGGATGATGAGGACTTGTGTTATGGTTCTGGATAAGAAATTGTGTCATCAATGTTGTGATTTTGCTGCTAATGAAGTGGATCCCTTGATCACTAGTCAAGCTCCTAGGACATCCAAGCTAAGAAATAATGTTCTCAAATATAAATCTAGCCATTGTATCTGTTGAACAATCCTGGACTGTTTCTGCTTCATCCCACTGCATAAGATAGTATATTGTGGTAATGAGATATCTATCCTTTAAATGTCTTATAGGTGGATTAATTGGTCCAATAAAGTCAACAACCCATTTCTCAAAGGCTTACAGTTCCCTAACCAGTTGAAGAGGTAATTCATCTCCATGTGATGGTTTTCCTACTCATTGACAAAGGTCACAAGACCTAGAAAAAATGTTAGCATCTTTGAATAATGTTGGCCACCATAATCCGACTTGGAGAACCTTTTGTGATGTAGATTTCCCTCCAACATTCCCTCCCGCAAATCCACTGTGGAATTCCCATATGATATCTTTCCTTCCATGGTTTAGGACACACCTTCTAAGAATGTTGTCTAGTCCCATCTTATAGAGTTGAACTAAAATCGATTGGTAATCTATTGCAAGAACCACTAGGTTCCTCTTTTGCGTTGCGCAATAATTCTCTGGGGAAGTCCCTGTATTGAGGAAAGAAACAATCTCTTCAAGATATTCTGGAATGGATTTAATCTATAAAATTTCTGCATCAGGGAGATGGTCGTCCACAACTCCACTTTCCTCCAATCTTGACAGATGATACGATCCTACATTACATCTTCCAGGTTTGACAATTATCTCAAAGGAAACCTCTTGAAAGAGTAAGAGCCACATGCAAATCCTTCCTTCAAGGAAATGCTTATTTACAAGGTATTTCAGCGTAGAATGGTCAATAAAAAACTTAAAATGAGAACCTAGTAAGTAGTGTAAAATTTTTGCAGCGCATAAATCATAGCCAAACCTTCCCTTTCGATTCTTGTGTAGTTGCGTTCAACTTCAGATAGTTTTTTGCTGGTAAAGTATATAGGGTGGTCCATATTCCCTTCCCTTGGTTGCGCTAAGATAACTCCTAGTGCAACACCTGATGCATCCATGTGTGAATGGAATTCAACTTCCCAGTTGGGGTATATAGGAATTGGTGTAGTGTCGAGTTTTTCCTTAAGTATATCAAATGCCTTATCACACTCATCCATCCACCAAAATGCTTCAAAGTTTTTCAATGATTTCTCCAATCGTGTTGTGATACTGGAATATCTTCTGATGAACCTATGGTAGTATCATGTATGCCCAAACATCATGTGTAGTTGTTTCTCACTTGTAGGTGGTGACATGTTCAGGATAGCCACAACTTTAGCTGGTTCTACCAGGAATCCTTCCTGACAAACAATGTAGCCTAGCAGGTTGTTGTGTGATACACATAAAATCCACTTTCTCAGGTTCAGATCTATTTGTAACTCACGACATGTATCAAACATCAATTCGAGTATCCCTACGTGCTCCTTCAACAAACTATATATCGTTCAGTCATCCATGTAGACTTCTAGGAACCTGTGTATGAAATCAAAAAATGTTGCAATAACAATCCTGGAGAAGACTGCAAGGCATTCTTTAGGAAAAAGGGCATTACGTTATATGCGAATGACCCCCACTCAGTTATTAAAGTTGTCTTCTTCTTGTCATTCTTGTAAATTTTGACTTGGTGATACCTCGAGAATCCATCTATAAATAAATATGCTTATTTCCCTCCAACCTAATCTAACACCTCATCATAGAAGGGTGTCAGAAATGGATCGTGTACACATGCGAAATTCAGAATCCTATAGTCAACATAGAACCAAATGTCTTCGGTACCCTTTTTTCTCTGTATGACTATGGGGCTAACCCATTCTTCTTCTTCGATCAGAAATATTAGGCTTGTCACAAGCATTTTGTCTATTTCTCTTTTGACATTTTCTTTTAACCTTGGGATTGAGACGCTATGGTCTGGTCTTCATGGGTTTCAAGTCATTTTTAGCTCAATCTTCATCTCCCCCATGGCTCCTTTTATGCCTTTCATTTTTGAAAATGTTTTTTGGAATAGGTCTTTGTATTCTTGCAATAGACTCTGGATTTCATTCATGGTCTGCTCATCCCAATAATCCCCTATAGAAGCTATCTTAGGATTCTGTTTTCTCCCTATATTTAATTTCCGCAACTTTAGAGGATGGATAGGTGCTACTGGTCTGAATGAGTGTAGTATCCTGGATTCTCTAGTTCGTACAATTTCTTTGATATTGAGGTTCCTAAGTTCTTCTACTTCATTAGGTTCTTCTAAGTCTTTATCAACTTTGTAGCGGGCTACTGGTATTCTAACAGGGTTGTGATCTCGATTGGACTGAATCAAATGGGAATGATCAGAACATACTACTCGACTTGATATGGATTTACAAATATCAGTAAATAGTATCTTCTGAATTCTTTGAAGGACTAAGTGAAGCTCAGGAGTCCTATTAGTAAAAGAAAAGTGTTTGCAAAATTGTTCTTCTAGTGTCTACCACTGGTTCATTTTTATTCTGGACTCTTCATGTATGTACCAAGTTTTTGGAATCGCACCTAATGAGTGGAAAAATTAGTGAACCCATAGTCAAGAGAGTACGTTCAAGACTTTCCATTGCTTGATAGAATGCTCAACATGCATTCTAGGGTCAGACTCCCCATCGAATAGTTGTGCACCATAAAAATCCATGTTTGTTTTTGCTGTCACCTGATCACTTCTAAGGAATATATATTGGAAATCTCTCTTTGCATCCTCCCAATCTATAAGTGAATCTCTGTGAGTGGCCCATCACCTAGATGGGTTATCCTTCAAAGTTATATACAAAACCGAGATCCTTTGCTCTAACAAAAATTTTTCATCTATATCAATGAGAAAGCTATTTAAATCTAAAGTACCATCATATGTTGGGTGATCCCTCATCTCGGTTCCAATCCATCTCATTTCCCTGATAGTTGCGCAACATCTTGAAAATGTTTTGTATGAACCTTGTTGCCAACTATCAAAAACTAGTCCTGAGTCCTCCTTAGCTGATTGTATACTCCTCCAACTTACATATCCATTTGCAGTGGGGTTGATGTAATCTGGACTCAACCCTATTGTTATGGTGTATAAGTGGTCAAAAACTTATGATTCTATGTTATTATCAACTGGCTTAATATATATAGGTCCCATGTAAAGATCTAAGGGTTGGATTACTTTTACTCCCTCTGCTTCAAACATCATAGTGCCCCTTTTTAAATCAATGAAAATATAATTTCCATAAGCCCAATAAATTCATAATAAGGAAGGGTATGGGTCTTCATCTCCCATGATTTCAATCACTTCAAAATCAACTATCATTTTAACTCCCGCAACATCTACTTCCACATGTTCCAGCCTTCCCAATGGAAAAATGTAGCATTGGCTTTCCATTCTCAACTGGATTAGGGAATAGAATAACTAAGGTTTCCCTAGATCCTCCCAAGTATTTTTGGGTAAGATGTTGACATCTGAGGCTAAGTCCAACATGACATATTTAATTTCAAAGTCGTCCAACTCGGCTTCTAACCTAAATTCTTTTCCAGTTCATACATTCCTTCTTTCTACTCTTCGTGTATTATTATCATGGAGGTTGGTGGTTATATTGGTATCTAGGGTTCCCCCCTACCTCAGGATTATGTACAATGTGTTTCACAACTTCTTAGAAAGTTGGTCATCTCCCAGGATCTCAGAGAATAATTGAAACCAAAGGTTGATTATATTTTGAGACTAGTCATGGGGTATTCTCGAATTTACAGGATTTCGAGGTGTAGGAGGTGAGGCAGGATCTTGAGAAGTCTTGGGTTGAAGGGTGACTTTAGGATTATTTTCTCTTATTTATCGAGAATATTCTGCACTAAATTTTTCTACTGCATATTTGAAAAATAGTTTTTGTTTCAAAGGATCATACGTGTCGTCCTTGGGGGATGATTTCTAAATATTGGGTCGATTGTCTTCATTTTCCCCAATTTAGAATCGACCCAATATTTAGAAAGCATCCCACTATTCCTCCCTCCTCTAAATTCACCTGCACCACCACTTCCCCGACCTCTTCCTAGCCCTTGGGGTGTTTCATTTATCTTGAATGTTGTCTATTCCAATCTGTCGACCAATGCATCTAATTCCCAAAATTAGTTTGTAGCATGCGTCATGGACCCACATAATTCACAATGTATTGTATTGGGTGCAAGTGAGTACTTTTGCAGGATGGGACAGTGTCTTGGTGTGTGCCCCTGAGTTCAAAAAATTTCACAGTATTCAACTATCTAAGTGGGTTGGGAGCTTGGGAAAGTGTTGTGTTGAATCGGTGCATGAAATGGTGGAGTTTTTTATGCATTCGTAACTCCACCCATTGGTCTTGTAGGGGGTGGCACATTCCTCTTACCCGCGGACACTTAGTTTCCAAATTCCCCTCTGTGTAGCATCATGTACACCAAATTTGAGGTTGCACTGGCTTGAGTAGAG
>JASDQU010374054.1:60098-70117 GCA_032191745.1 Picea mariana | reverse complement strand
TAATCTAACTATCCTAATTAATCGATATCCCTAGATAACACAATCAACCATAAAACCCTAATTAATCTAGTAGCTTTTTTCTATGAGGAGTACCATCGAAGTTAAACAGGGTTGCCCCTTGTCCCCCACATTGTTTGGGATTTATATTAATGAGCTAGAGGCCTTTCTCCACGAGAATATTCAAGATAGTGACGGGTGTCTCCTCCACCTAGTTCTAGTATCCATCTTCCTTTTCGTTGATGATGTGGTCCTCCTAGTCTTGTCTCCAGCAAGATTACAGAGACAATTGCATGCCCTAGCTCTCTTTTGCGACCTTCAACAGTTGACGGTCAACCTCCAGCCTCGAATTGCCAAGGGTTATGGGTCTTAGCCCTTCTCAAGAGACGATGTTTCTGCCACCATTTTCAGGACATCTCATCCAAGATGTCTCTCATGGAATCCCTTATTCGACCCATTGTTCTCTATGGCTCAGAGATATATGGGCTTTCCTTACTAGGGTCTAATTGGGCCTTAGTTAAGAGAGTTTGAACCCTTCTCCTCCGACGCATCATTAGCTGCAAGCAGAGTTTGGGGCTCAGACCTTTCGAGTTGAGACAGTGTTCGAACTAGTCTATTTTATACATCGCATCTGGGGCTTAGCTAACTCGGCGAAGGGGCGAGACCAGTACCCATACTTGGCTTATTGCTCTTCTAAGACCATTGCCCTCTCTAGCCCATTGGGTTCGGCTCGAGGTTGGTTAGTAGTGGTTTCAAATCTTTTAGAGTCTATGGGCATTCAAATTGATCGCCTCCCTCTGTTTCGATATTCCTTGGATTTATGGGCATTCAAATTGATCGCCTCCCTCTGTTTCGATATTCCTTGGATGCACCTGGCCATCTCCTGCCGACCAGACAGGTAGGTATTGACCAAGATCATTAGAGATGACATTTATACGCAGTTTATCCAAATCACTTGGGTTAACCCTCTTGGTGGGTTATGCCCAAAGATAGACTTTTATGTTGAGCATTTCTTGGAGCTTAACAATGGGTTCATCGTTCGACCATAGCATACATTCTGCCACTTGGTACATGCTCTTCGCGTTCCTCTAGGCCATTTCAGAGTGGGCTCCCATAGACTTCGGGTAGAGATTGACCGACCAAACAGGATCTGTCAGCTATGTCGGCTACAAGAGGTCAAGAGTCAGGAGCACTTCATCTTGAGGTGCCCCATTTATTATGAGATCAAGGGGCGGTTTCATTGCTTATTCAGAGGGACTTAGACCCTAATAGGATTGTTCAGTTATTTGGATCAGCAATGTTTAGCCTTATACATACCGGAGGCCCTCAAGCTGTATGCCCATACTCTTCGGCCTCCTATGAGACCATACCCTATTCCGCGAATCCTATTCGGCGAATCACCTCCTTCTTCACGGTGCTACCCTCAAGAAGGGGCACTAAGAGACAGACCAGCAACAACCCATCCCCGTGTTAGAATATTGGATGTGCTCGTTTAACCATAGACAATATAGCAATATTGTCACCCAACCATAGGCCAAAGCCACCCCCGAGCACCTTAACCTTGACAGAGAATCATTATGGAAGCAAACCCTAGACAGGATAGCCAAACAAAGGTGGCGCACCTTTCTCCAAGGATAGTTCACCAAGCAAGAGCAACAAGAGTTGATCAGAGAGTCCAAACCATAACCAAGAGAGAGTCCAAGCCAAAACCGAAATCTGCTAGCTGCAACAGCAACTCTCCTCCAAACTTGTGCACAAATTGGCCAACTACAATGCGCACAAGTGTTGCTTCTGCAGTTCTAAGAATACTGGCTAGAATGAAGACTAGCCTCCTGTATTTATTCTAATTCTGGCAGACTGCATGGGCCGACTTCTCATTCTGGGTACTAATTCTTTAGTATATAACATTTCCTTTAGCCGACTTCTTCTCTTGGAGGCTAATAACCTAATACAAGTCATTCTCTTGAGCCGATTTGTCTTCTAGGGTTATTAACCAATTAATTAGGGTTTCTTCTGGCTTCCCGGAATATTCTATTCTCGTCAGGTTTACACGTGGAGGTAAATACCTCCCGCAACTACCATAATATCAACACCCCGAACAGCAAGCAGAAGGGGAAGTCGACCAGGCATGGCTTCAAGTTCGAACAGCAAGTCGAGCACCGAGGAGAGGCTCAAAGCAATGGATAAATCGCTGGAAAACTTAAAGCAGCTGTTACAATTTCAGCTGGATTTTCTTGAGAACTTGGATTCAGAAGCTGGAAGGAGAATGGAGAAGTTGGAAGAAGACATCACCACTGCAAAACTTGGATTTACAGAAGAGCTGGGTAAACTCCACAGGGAACTCAAGAATCCCCAAAAGGAGTTTGAAGAACGCATTGATCAGCTGGAGGCAAAAATGGCTCAGCTCAACAGCGATTGGAAGCAAGACCCCATGAACTAAACCAGTTTGTTAACAATGTTTTAGCAAGATCTCTCTTCAGCAAGTATGGCATTTTGTATAGAAGCCATCGCTGTAAATAACTCTGTACCTGGTTAAGGTCATGATAGAATTTTAGTTCAGGATTTTAGCCTACAACTATAGGATTAGGAGGACTCTCTAGAAAGGCAAGCACGAAGACAATCGTGGCCCATTTTGTAACCGAATCTGTGGCTAGTCCACCCTTTTTAATGCAATATCATTAACCGTTTCCGTCCAAAAAAAAAATATATATATATATATCAACACCCCGAACCTAGTCCACCCTTTTTAATGCAATATCATTAACCGTTTCCGTCCAAAAAATAAAATAAAAAAATATATCAACACCCCGAACACCAGATCAATGCAGACCCATGGGACCTTCTCTCGTCCCATAAGATCCAGACCAGATCCCTTCCTAGGAGACAGATGAGATTCCCTAGACCTCGTCGGTGCACTACCTCTACCAATCAGTAGCACAGCAGATGATCCAGGCACCCCACCAATTCCCCCACGGGACACCTGACTATACTCGGCTTTCTTCATTCGACCTCGGATGGTAGGAGAGATGGATCAATTCTATGACAGATCTTCTTCCTTTCTTCTAATTCCTCTTGTCCTTAGATCTTCTCCTACATTACATCCCATCATGAGAGCAGGTCTCTGAACTCAGGGTCGAGGGTTCTTCACACCTTGGAGTAGATCTCACTCTCTACTACTCTACCTTATTGCACTTTACTTTCTGCATCTCGCCTTTTATAGGAGACCTTTTGGTACTCCTGCAGTGTATTGTCATCATTGTACTCAGCAGTCCCTTTGACCTACTTTTGTCGTCATTAGTCGGACATTAATAAAATTACCTTATCTTGTCTCCTCTCTTCCCCTCCTAGGGTTTCTTGGTTTTACCACGAAATCAAGTGGGGACTCCACTCCTTCATTCCTCCTTGTAAAGCATGGTACCTCACTCTTACCATCATGCTACAGACCTAAATGGTGAGCAAATTATAGGCATAAGATGGCATAAAGAGGAAGGTAGGGAGAATAGTGCCTTTATTCCTCAATACATGTAAAGTACCAATTGGCTCCATTTGTTACAATGACAACTCCCTAGTCGCTTGTCCCGTGACGATCAGTTCCTTGCTTTATTCATTACAAATTGATCTCAAATCAAATAAAGCAACATTTTATTTTGGTTTGTGTGCTTTTCACACTAAGTAAGGCCTTGGCATTTGAGCTCCAATTTTACAAAGGTGGAATGTCTTTTTGAGATTATATCCTCGAGATTTAATCCTGACAAGACTTCTACTTGGAATTACATGGAGACAATATTTCCAAATCTTGGAGAATATTACACAAGATAATCAAACACTTATGTGCTACTATAACATGAATTTACTTATTTTAGTTTAGCATATTCAAATATTGAATTCCGTATTCAAGGGTTGCCAACAAACTGTTTGAATCAATCATAGAATTGATCATGATAAAGCCGCCATTCAACAATGAGTTTTCGGATGCTACTATATCCCTCTTTCATGTGTATTAGTTTCTTATTATTATTGCCAAACTAGGTCAAAATCTAAACCAGCTCATTCTTGATCAAATTTCAATAAGTATGTTGTCATTGGGGTCTAGTTTGGATGGTTAAGAGGGGAAGTTGTTATCCTCCGTGTTACCCCTGATGTTGCATGAGACCTTGAAGACCCTACACAATCAGTTTGTGTTGGAGCTTGATTTTATGGTTATATTTTTGCTTGATGCATGATTGTGCATGGACTATTTTTTTAAGGCATCATAGTGTGTTTGGAGGCTTGGATGTAACATATGGAGGTGTTGCACAAGGGTTTTGGTTAGCCCAGAACATTTTATTAACCCTTTTGTGCATATATGGAAGTGGAGACCATCAATATAGGGTCTCCCTAAGTACTTTTGGTTAATAATTGCTCTTTGATGTGGTCTGAGTTTCCTAGCATGAGCACCCTAGCTTATTTTTCCTATGCTCACACTTGGATGGTTTTATTATGAGGTGAAATATTGACTTAGGTGGAGCGCTCACCCTCTTGGGGCACATTTCTTTACAATGCAACTTTTACATTGAGTTGATTAGATATGTAACTACTTTGGCACACTTATCTAGGTCACACTCCTCTTATGCACGTGGTTTTGAGGAAAACAACACATGGTTTTGCAAATCAGTGCATGTTTTGGCTCTTGCTTTGAAGATATTGATGATGGATCTAACCACTTTGCACACTCTTCAAGGACACTCCTATTGCTTGTAGTATTTTATTGTTGTTTGGTGGTTAAGGTAGCCCCTTATGCACATTCTCCTAAGGCGAGTTGGTTGAGGAGTAATTTATTACATTTTGCATGTAGGTTGAGTGTTGGAGAAAGTGCCCTAACTAATTGCTTCTATTTTAAGCTTGTGTTGACTACTCCATGATGTTGACCATGTGGAGGGCCCTCATTACTCATACCCTTAGCATGTGTGAGAAGAGTCATGGCATGGTGGAAAGTGGTTATGGCATTTATGTACATCCTTTTCTATGCACATGTCTAGAGCCTTGGAGATAACACCCAACCACCAAATACTATTTCGAGAACATGGTTGACTTGGCATGCTTTTGTTTGGCATTTATTGATGGAGCGCTCCACACTTTGGCACATGTGAACACTTATGAGAGGTTTTTGGAGATTCGTACCACTTTTGAGGAGAGCTTCTTTACTTGGTCATGTTACTATTTTTGGAGGTTCTTCTCTGGGGGTGCATTGAGACTTGTCCAGCTACTTTCATTTATGTTAAGAGCATCTCTTGAAGAGCGTTTTTCATGAGGAGACACTTGGCACTATGCATGAGCTCACATGTTGCATGTTACTTGAGGGGGATGACATGTGGCATCTCATTCATGTCACATCTTTATTTAGTATTTTGTAGGGGCGTTTTTGTCTTGGAGAGCCCTTTTATGCATTATTTTATCATTTTCCAAGTGTTACTCTAGTGCTTTCCTTGGAAAATAAAGTGGATCTAAGAAGGAAAATACCATTTTATTGTAAGAGGAGTTGAGTTCAAACCTATATAAGGGTTTGCTCTCTCCCTCATTTGGTGTGGTTGGATTTGGGGGACATTTCCCCCTGAGCTTTGTTAAAGATCTTGAAGGCTGCAAGCAAGGGATTTCTATTGTGAGGTACAATTTGGACTTTATTTGTTGAATGCTAAGGCTTAAATATTTTGCATCAAATGTATTGTGAAGGGCTAGAAACATAGGCAACACTATTCCTCATTATGAATATTGTGTCTTTGTCCAAAGGAAATTTAATTGTGATTCATTCCCCYTTTGAGTCCTTCTGTCTATTGCTGGAAAATGTCACTATGTATCTCCTTTCTTAATTTGGATTAGCYACATTTTACATTTCCCATTAGTTGGCACACCCTCGTATACATTTGGAGGTCTTTCTTAATTCAGATTCCTACAAAAGTTATTTCTGTTTTGATGGACRGCAAGATAGGATTGTGGTAGGTTCTTCATTCGGGCTACATAATCACATAAGAAAATAGGCCTTCAAGGTTTATCCTTTGACTCTACTTGCCTAATGGACTTAACACTYGTGTTGATCCTCCCATCACCCTTCTTATTAAATCTCTTCTAAAAATTCTGTTTTACTAAAACTATCTTTTCTAATCACCTTGAGCCTCCTTGTTATAAGCTTTAGTAATCCTAAGTTAGGAAATCCCCCCTTGAGTTGCAGAAGAGCCAACCTAAAGTTTGGGAGAAGGTTATTGTGGTGACATTGGATAACCTCTCCAAGTTGCCCATAGGCTAGCAATGTTCTTTTGGACTTCAAGTTTAAAGTGCTAGGTTGCRAGGTAACACTCCCCAACCAGGTTCAAATCCCACTTGTAACATGTTTTCCCCTTGTGAGTCAAATGAGGACGGCAYGGTGCCAGCAATCTTACTCACTTAAGTACTTGAGGGTGGGTCAAGATGTTTCCAAACATTTAGACCAAAGGGTTAATTCAACTGGTTGTTGCCAATATTGCTAACTTTCTAGGCATTCGGTTCGTTCCGTGCCAACATGTGGCTGGTTCAAATCCCCCTGGGTAAGGCACACAACTCTACACCGACAGTTTTCCTAGGGATGCCATCCACAAATGTGGGGAAGAATCCCTTGGCTTTGCTTGCGAGATTTTCCTTGGAAAACAAAATCAACAAGTATTGTGACTCTATCTAATTGCCATAAGATAAACAGTTCTTGTGTTACCCCTTGAGATATATAAATTATGATATAACAGAGAAAGATTATTGAAAACCAACTACTTCATCACTATCAATCATGTGCTTGCTATTCACACTTATAAACATTGACTAGCTATGAAGGTATAGCATAAAGCAGCCTTTGACCAGGCTGGCAAGAGTTCAAACTTCAAACCTTAAGACGGCTATAAACTACTTAATTTCAAGAAAAGCAAAACTGAAGGAGCTAGTTCAAAACACCGTGAAGACTCATCTTACCATTGCCAAGGACACTTTATTGCAGGGAATCTTCAGTATTGTGCATATTATGCCTACGACCTAACTGTGCAGCTGATCAGCTGCCATCTTGATAAATTTCAAGAACCTCGTAGCCACGGCAAATGTTTGCCCATAAAAATCAAAAGAATACCGAAAAAACACCAAGGAAGGGGAATTCTCTAACCAGAAAATTTGTTTAAAAAAAAAACTGTGCCAAATAAAATAAAACTTTAGAAACAAAAGGAAGAAAGGGTATAAATGTTGCACAGTGCGGAAGTGGCGTTAAATTATTTTCATCCCAAGTGATTTTGAGCCTTTTGGGGAGAGTGAATCGGAGTGTGCCCGGCCCATCAGGACCACTATGAGCGAAATTATAATTGGATAGACCATGAATCTGTAAGCAGATCGTAATGAAAATACCTGTGGAAAGCCAAAAAGATGAGAATGGGGTTTGAATTCTCTTTATTTACAGGAGATTTGGATCTTTTTGGCAAGAGTGATTTGGAGAGTAACTCGGCCCACCAATGCTGGTATAGGCGAGATCATAATCAGACGGACCTTGTAAGAAGATCCTAGGTCATCAAGGAACAAAAAATTAAATTAATTTTTCCCTGTTTCAAAAGCTCGACTCTAACGTCCAGTAGGAAAGTGGCCGGTGCAGGCCTCCAAAGCCACGGTGAGAACATCGGTGTCTAATAAGCATGGAGTGAAGTTTGAACCCTAGGCTTTCCAGCTTCAAATCAGGGAAAAAGGGAAAAATCCCAGGGAGGCGGTGGACAAGCCACCTAAACACAAAGTTTACAACCACCCAAGAAAATCGGGAACAATATTAAAATTCTTTCATACACAAGCCATGAAAATAACTGTGAAAACACTGGGAAAAAAAGCTACCTCTGATCTATGAATATGGTGGGTCTCTTTGACAGGAACATTTCTGAAAAAAGATCCATCCAAATCCGCAACCGATGGCTTTGAAGCCTGCCTGGTTTCGTCCAAAGCGGCAGGGAATCTGCGGGCATATTCATATGGGGCTTGCTTTGTAGTCTCGGCTTCTTCTTGTGTGCACTTGAGTAAATGTTCCCGAGATCGATTATTGCCACAGAATGCAGGGGGGTCAAGTTTTGGCTTCTCCTGCTTCTTCTTTGTCATGAATCCAAAGCACGCGCAACACCAACCCATTGCTTCTTCCAACCAGAGAAGCATTCGCAGATTGTGATAATCATCTATCCATGTTCAGTAGAAGAGTGTAACTCGAAAAGATTGCGCAGCAGAAATATAAATAGGACGAATGTAGGTAGTTTATGGCATTTTAAGTTGACTTCTTCTGGAAGAAATGGAAATTTATATAATTATTCGGGGATTTTAAAGACATTGGCTTTGTAATGATGAATGGTTAGTCGTTCTAATATTTCAATTTTTTATTTTATTAAAAAATGTGTTTAATGTAAAATGTCGGGGATTTCATGATTAAGACTGTTTTCTTAAGGAAGAAGTCAAATCCCTACATAATGAGAACATAGATTCTCGCTGTTCATTAAATTAAGTGAAATTATTACGAAACACTTTGAAATTAAACTTTCTTTAATATTTCATAATTATACAAATCAATTTCACTTTTTGAAAAATTCAAAAATTAAATTTTTATATTATTTTAAAAAATATTTAAAATATATGTTTTAATGTTTATATAAATAAAATATTTTAATATTCATCTTAAATAAAATATTATTTATATATCTATGGATGAAGTTTTATTATTTATATATCTATGGATGAAGTGAAGGCACGGCAACTCTAACACAACACTTTTTAAGATCAAAAATCACTATCTTACAAATCATACATTAACTTTCAAGGTATGAAAGTTAAAACATCGTGCAAAGCAAACTGAATCTTATTTTATGCACATGCTCGAATTGACACTAAAAGAAGTACACATTCTATAGGTACTTGATTAGAGATCACTTCAAAAGTTTAACAATATAATCTCATTTATTTTATGCACATGCTCGAATTGACACTAAAAGAAGTATACATTCTATAGGTACTTGATTAGGTACTTGATTAGAGATCACTTCAAAAGTTTAACAATATAATCTCATTTATTATTGTATCCATGAATAGTAGAAAATAGTAAAAGGATGTTAATATATTAGTAGGTACTTGATTAGAGATCACTTCAAAAATTTAACAATATAATCTCATTTATTTTATGCACATGCTCGAATTGACACTAAAAGAAGTACACATTCTATAGGTACTTGATTAGAGATCACTTCAAAAGTTTAACAATATAATCTCATTTATTATTGTATCCATGAATAGTAGAAAATAGTAAAAGGATGTTAATATATTATATTAATTTTTGTCATTATTAAAAATGGTTTTCTTATAATGATTATAGTTAAAAAAGATCAGTGAGGATGAAATGAAGTAGACTCTCAAGCATGGTTATGAAATAATTATTAATATTTACTAGCTCATACTTCTAGTAATTAATTGTTAATTATGTGTTAATTATTTAACTTATATATGGTTGGAATTATTTTTTAATTCACTGAATTTTCATTATATTTTTTCAAAGTGATGATGACAATAATGATTCACACAAATCATATAATATTGACAATTTTCAACTTATATGCACTTTATTACATCTATAAATGTTATATATTCTTTATTTTATTATAATCATGTTCTTATAGAGTGAGGAGGATTTATGACCCTTAAAAATGTATCATTTTGCTCATCTTCTTATGGCCTTTTCATGACTATTTAACCCTTAGATCTTTGTGTGACCTTTTCGTGACTATTTAACCCTTAGATATCCCATTTTGTACTTTGAACATTGTGTATGCTACCATGTTACAACCATTTGGTTTTTTTTTTTTTTTTTGGTAACTTTAGTTATATTTGGTAGTGTGGTATAGAAATTTATGTAGTGTGCTGCAAAAATTAATTGTTGTACAGAAACATGTCTGATGCATTACAAAAATTTCGGTAGTGTATTGCAAAAATCTTGTGTGTTGTGGAAACATGTTCAAGTCCATTTT